>JANHFO010001520.1:4463-23191 GCA_032468095.1 Pareas carinatus
TGGAAAAGAAATACTATAACGACTTTGCAGTTTTGAATTCTGACTATAATAATATAAAATACAGATTTTCAATATTTATATAACTTTTAAAAGCAAGAAATGGAATATACAATACAGCTCATTGGAGAATTGATACAAAGACTGTGTAAAGAGGAAGAGGAAAATAAGAAAGAGGAAAATATGAATTACAGACAAAAACAATGAATGTTGGATATTGCTGGCTGTAAACCGCCCTGAGTCCGTTGTACGGAAAAGGGCGGTATATAAATTGAATTATTAAATTAAATTAAATTAAATTAAGTCTAAATTTGAAAATAAGACATTTCGAAGGATTATAAAAAGCAGGAGAAGAAATAAGGTATTTAGTAACAGCAATAAAATACTGAGAAAAATAACAATAAGAGATGAGAAATTGAGAAGCACAAGAAATGAGATATTGGATATATAAAGACAAAGAGATTAAATGGCCAAAACAGACTTTTAAGAAAAAGGAAAAAAACCCAAATACAATATTACTTCCTGAGGATAAATTCAAAGAATAAAGAAATAAATTACAGAGGATCAACTCCAAAAGGAACTCTAATTAAATGGAATAAGTTTGGAAAAATGTATGGAATAATTCTGGACAAAGGAGTGTGATATAGAAAAGATGGAGGTGAACAAAAGAGGATGGTAATGATGTACGGTGAGAGGTATTAGATAGAATATTGAGAAAATATATAATATTGAAATTTGAATTTAAGTGAAATACTTTTAAACCTAGAATGGATTTTATGAATAATATGAGAAATAGTTTAAAATAGGAAATAGAAAAAATTGTTTTGATTAAAAAAAATAAGAAAGATAGAGAACTTAAAGGTAAAACGTAATGATAATAATGTTAGGAGTTACTTTGTGAATGAAATAGAATAAATTTAATAAAGAGATATTAGCTAAAATAATATCTTTAAATGAAAGAGATATTAGCTAAAATAATAATTTTAGATGAAATGTTCTTAAGTGTAAAGATGTATTGTAAGCGGAAAAAATGTAATGATTTTGTTGGGATTATTCTTATGAATAGTAAAAAATTATTGATTTACATTTGATTAGAAAAATGAGGAAAGTTAAATTTAAGATGAAATTTTAAATGAAATACCTTTATGATAATAATATTGGGATTTATTTTGTGAATGATATAGAACTAATTTAAAATAAGAAATATTGGTTAAAACAATAATTTTAAGTGAAATGTTTTCAATGTGAACAGGTACTATAGGAAAAAATGTAATGATTTTGAAAAAGGGACCATTTTTATTAATAGTAAAATTTATTAATATAAATTTGATAAGAAAAAAAAGAAAAAAAGCTTAAACTGGAATTGTAAGTGAATAATGTTGAAACCTGTTATATGAAAAATATGAGAAAAAAAAGTAAATATTAATATTCGTGCTGGATTAAAAGAATGAGAAAGTACAAAAATTTTAAATTTTAAATGAAATACCTTTGAATATGTAACATAAGAAATATATCTATGACTCATTTGCTTTTGTTGACTATACCCCCACTGCAAATGGAATATTTTTAATTTTGACATTTACCATAAAAATAATTTGTAAAAAAAAAAGACGTGGAAACCAAAATTATGAATAAGCTGTACATCCAGAAAACATGTTTGTTGGAATTGTTCTGTTTTAATTATTATAAAAAAATAAAAAGTTTAACCCCACTCCCCAAAAAAGTCAATAAATATGTTGTGTTTGGTTCTGAAAATAGCATGATTTGCTTGATGATGCCCAATGCCCAGATTCACTTGATAGTGAGATGAGCAGCATACAAATTAAATAAATAAATATTATCACGCATGATATATATTCCATAACAAACACTTTTGTTCGGTGTGAGTGTACTGTGTATTGATCTAACTCCCTAACTCTCTGTATTTTTTGCTCATTTGAAAACATAACACTTTTGTGACATTGTGCTATGAATGGGGACGAATGTTGATTTGAAACGTCACTTTTTTCTAAGAATTTCTGATAAAATATATTTATGATAGCCTGACAACAGTGTGAATAACTTTCTGATTCACACTCTAGTGTGTCTTATTAGGGAGTTTTACCAAGGATTACCAAGGATTTTTCCCTTCAGCCCAGGTTTAAAAAAAGAAAAATAAATGTTTTGTGGATCGGCCCAACCAAAGCCCAGAAATAATCAATTGAAAAAAAACACAAAAGATTGTTTTTGTGCAGTTTTACATGTATGAAGATTTTAATGCGTATTTCTCCTATTAAAGAAAAAAACCAAATATTGAGATAGAAAAAATAATTTTATTGGAAAAAGACATACACAGGAAAAAGGGAAGGAAACAACCCCACACAGAATTCTGAATAAAATAGTTATCAACATTGGAGATAAGTAATTATCTATTCCTTGAATAGATAACTCTTGAATTTCAGCATGTTTAGAATTCATTCCCATGAGCAGAGTTAGAGAGAGGTCATTGAAACATCTCACTTTGATGTTGTTAAGTAAGTCCGTTCTATTGCTGCTGCTTCTCCTTTTCTTTTCCATGGTGCATTGGAAAACTTCAAGAGATCCTGATACCTGTTGGAAAACAAAAGCAGAAGGACCCACAGACCAGACCATTTCATTTTTCAGAAGAAAGAGGAAGAAAGAAGACAGTCGTCTAATCTAAAATTAATCCTGACCACCAACAGACATGAATTGATTAAAGGATGAAAAGGTATTTTGGGGGGAAGTAATTAAATCATATTGGAATTCAAGACAGCTAGGGAAAGAAAAGTTGAAAGAAGTTGGACTTGCTCCAGGGACTTCAGCAAGATAGGTTTTAATGCACTTAGGCAAAAGGTGAACAACGTGCCATGGCTTGAATCTTATGGGATAAACAACAAAAATTAAACATTGAACACACAGGCACAGATTATCTCCATGGGAAGAAAAAATAGAAAAAACATTAAAGACCTGTGTGAATGAATAATGATCTCATTAAAAGCTAAAAAGTAAAAAGGAGATATATAGGAAATGGAAACAGGAGCTGAAAAATTATAAACTGGTAGCTAAACCACATAGGGACAGGAAGAGTACAGATCAGAGTAAAACTCTGATGAGAGCACAAAATACAGTAAGTTAAGGGAAAACATTTCTGAATATATTTGAAGAAAAGGAGGAAAATTTAGCTTAGGGTGGACAGAGAAAGAGAAGGACAGCTTCACTGTACTAACTGTTCTTTCCCCTAGTCTAACAAAATGTTCCATCTTGGATGTCACAGATCTCACCAGCAGATTCAAAGATGGTTTAGTGCTTAATCCATCTTCCTAATGATCGTTGAACAATAATGACAGTAACCGATTTTCAGCAGTTGTGATTTTGTGTAAAAAGGGTTAAATGGGAGGCTGTGAGTGGTTGGGGTGGGGAATTTAAAAACAAAAGTTCAATTCCACCTGTTCAGATCTCTTAGACTGCACTTAGTTCATTCTTAACAAAATACAACACTTATTACAGAACGAAAATATATCGGTGGAAAATGAGAATGAACGGCTTTTATGAAAAGCAAAATCCACTGGGAATACACACTATCAAAATTGTGTAAGCCAAAAAAGAGAAATGAAAGTCTTTGTACAGCAAGGACAGTTTTTACAAGTGCTAGAATAGATCTGAACATTTTCATGTGAAGTAGCACGTTCAGACCAAAGCAGGTACACTTTCTGCTCAGAGAAAGAGGAGAATTAAACAATATTAAAATGAAGATATAAATTTCAATCTAGAAATCTTTCCCCCCATATTAGTGTAACTATTAGCAAAGACCCATTTGTTCCAACAAGCTGGCTTGGGATAGCCACGTCCTCGTCCTTCTGTACTTGAATTGGATTATTTTAATTATTTATTGGGAAATCATTTTATCGCTTCACTTTTAATTTCAGGCTCTATTTAATACTTTTAAATATGTTTTTAGTGTCTGTGTAGTTTGTATTTTATATGCCTGTAAGCTGCCCTGAGTCCTTCGGGAGAAGGGCAGGGTACAAATAAAATTATTATTATTATTATTATTAAAGAACAAATGCCAGAGGAAACTTAGGCAATCTGGTAGAGTCTTGAAATGAAGTGCTTTAAATTTGGGGATTATTACTTTAAACGGAAAAGATACAAAAGCAGATCAAATATTAACTGGAGAAAAAGAGAACATAGAAACTTCTTCAGAGTAAAAAATTCAAGGCACTTCCTAGTGTACACTGCAAGCAGCTAATAAAGCATGCTTCAATTGTCTTATTTAGTTTTGAAAGAGTTTAGTTTAAAAACAATAGTATTTAACTTGACATAAAACAGGAGTTTTCTACCTTTTTGTTACCTGTGGCTCAGCATTTTTCCTAATTAAAACAAATTGCTTTCATTACTCAGCACATCCACCTCTCAAAACAGCAATGAGATCTTAGGGCAGTACTTCTATCAGACTGAGTTTCCACTGGATGAGAGAACACTGAACATTTAAGATGTTTTTCCACATCTGTTTTATTAGTGCTCTGACTTCTTTCCTGAACAGGCTCAACTTGTTGGTGGACCTTGCAAAAAGGGCAACCTTTCAAAACATTGTCCACTTCCTGTAGTTAATTGATCATAATAGTAATTCAGGACCAAAGCAAGCTAGCTCAGGAAATAGGAAGGAAGAGGTGATGTATATGAACGTAAATTTGTGCAGATAGGTAAGTTATTGAGATTTTGATCATGAATAGTCTCATTCTTTTATAAGTAATATACAGGGACCTGACTCATATGTGACAAAGCAGAAACCAAAACAAACTTTTTTATGATTTGGCATGCCATAAACACTATGTGATACTTGCATATGAAAGAGCATATGTGTCTATATATAAATATAAAACCACCAACCCATCACTGGGAGAGGTTGTGGTCAAGGAAAAGAAGAGATAGTGAGCAAGTCACGTGGCAGCTTATCCTATGAACAACTACTAAGGCTAGGTGGGAGGGAAACCCCAAGTTATTCCAAAAGACTCTAATTAACTGACTAAATGAAATTGAGGAATTTCTATTATAATTTCTCAGATTCTATGTTTAGCCCCAGATCAATAACACCAATAACAGTAGTTCTTGCTTTCTTCGTCTTGCTTTCTTGCATAGGGCATGATAATCTCCAAGGATCAAATGTTTCCATTCCAGATTTAAGCAAAAGCAGAGTATAGCTAGCATAAATCATAGATTGCGATGGGTAAACCATGGCTTACAGTTTAGTAACCGACCAGATGTAAATGAAGACTACCTGTAGTGGGATATTCTACATTCATATCATGTGAAACATCGCTCTGGAAACTAAATTTTGGCCTGACCCGCACTTCTCCCCACGAACGATTGTTTTTAAACTTTTAATCACTTTTCGATTTTAAATTGGTTTTACATTTGAGTCCAAAACAGCCCGATATAATTGTTTTAGAGATTTTAATGTGTTGTACGTTTGTTGTATTTGTTTCTTGTAAATGTTTTTATATGGCTGTACACCGCCCTGAGTCCCTTCGGGGAGAAGGGCGGTATAAAAATTTAATAAATATAATATATATATACAAAGTGAACAATGATATACAACAATAGACATGATTAAAACAATTTAAAATACCAAAAAATATAAGGCTGATTTAAGATCCATGTAGTCTTGATACTATTCCTCTGTCAATGCAGCCTAGGACTGCATTGGTTTTTTTGGCAGTTGCAACACAGTGCTGGCTCATACTTAAGTGGTTGTCCACTAGGACAATGGAGAATAGATGAATGGAGGAGGAAGCAGAGAGAAGGGGAAGCCAGAAAATTTCATGTATGCTGGAAAGGATATTCGGAGAGGTCATTGCAGAAATAATCAAAGGAGCAACCAAGGAGAGAAACAGGTATTTCTGGAAAGACAGCAATGATATTTTTTTTAATTTCCAAGGTTTTCGTTTCTTTTCTTCAGCTCAGAAACCGGTAGACTTGGTTATGTTATTAATACTGGAACCTAAATATCCATGAAGAAGGCATTCCTGAAGCTCTTAATGGATATGTTTGGATGACATGTTTTCCTGGGTAAATTTAGCCATGGTTTATGGCATTAACCAAATAAGCTAAGTTCACTCAACACATTAAGACATAAATAAACAATGCTAGCTGGATTGACAGCACTTGGGAGGTCAAAATTGTCTTGGCTAGTTTGCAAACCAGCATGTCCTATGAACATACTCACCGAAATGGTAGGGAAATTTTCCCCAACTCTCCAAATAAAAGTGAAAATGGAATCGGTTTGTATCATAAGAAAATAAATAAGATGAAATAGAAGACATTATCCTGCTCATATAGCAAAGCTAAGAATTATTGGTGTAGGATACATCTTGACACATGATTCTCTTGTCATAGACATGTTGTAAATTTTCACCACTGCATGCCACTAGCGTATTGTAATTACTGAAATTGTGATCTGTTTCTTTGTGAATGTCTTCCCAAAGATATATATGGAAAGTGCAGTCCAGGTTTGCCTACAATGCAAAATTTTGGGAACAAGTCAGAACAAGGAATTAAGAAGAAAAATGCAGCTATAAAGTCATTTTAAGTTATTTTATTTAAAACATTTCTATACCTTTCTCATTAAAAAAAATCCTGAAATAGATTATAAAATTTATTATATATAACATGATTTGCTTTTGAAAATGGAATTGGCTTATGAAAAATGTTTTGGGTTTCTTTTTGTAAAACTTTTCAATAAAAAAAAGATACTAAACTCTAAGCATCTTTTCATTTTTGTTTCTTTAGGAGAAACTGAGAAACCAAAAGTTGAAACAATAGGAAAAGGTCAACATTACAGCAAAGCAAAGTTATCTATTCTAAAGTTTATCCGTTTCTACATCAAAGAAATGAAGGAAGTATTCATTTTCAGGTAAAAAACCTGAGGAAAGGGATTTTGAGAGAACCACGAAGCTTGCAATATACATGCTGATACATGAAGTGTTTTCTCCTCAATCTTTTCTCTGAATTAGCATTAGTACTATTATCAACTGATTTTTTTCTTGTTCTTTTGATGTTTCATTGTCACTATGTTCTCATTTTCAAAAACTTGCCAGAAGAAAACAGAAAAGAATGTATTTCTTTTTCATTTTTTTAATCTCTCAGGTCTTTGGGTCCCTTGGCTGGCCAAGGTTTCCTCCCTATGATGCTCTACAGAGACTAAAACTGAGAGATGTTTAGAGATAACTTCTGAAGAACGTATTCCTGTACAAGGATTCTGCCCAAGGGATAGCTCCAGGCGTCAAATTCATGAAATGCATATTGTCAAGGTTTGAAATGTCCGGCCCTTGAGTTTGCCATGGAATATCACTCAGTAAATCTTTTTAATGAGACACCTTTATCTACTTGAATCACTAAATGCCCAGTAACCAATTGTTGATGTGTTGGTGAACCACATTTTAAGAACACATGTATTTGTGAAGTTCTTGGTGTTCTTTAATTGTGGGTGTTTGTTTGCAAGCATTTCATTATTCAATGAGGTAACATCATCAGTGTGAGGGAACATCACCCAGACTTGCACTAGTTGAATAATGAAATATCTACAAGCAAACAACCAAGCTCAGAAAGCATCAAGGACTTCACAGTTCAACCTTGAGCTACAGATTATTATTTTTATTGGTAATACATCTGTTTTGCAAAACAGCAGAAGTAGAAAATGCTAAGAATATTTTCAGCTGGTGCACCTCAGTTTGGTTTGTGACATGGAAGTCACCATGAGCTCTTAGAGAAAAAGCAACACATGAATAAAATAAATTGATTAAAGTGTTTTATTTGAAAATGCAATGAACTCTAAACATTTAAATACAGGAATAACTTCAATAATTAACCTATATTTAGGCAGATCTCAGGAATAAATTCTAAAATACCAAAGAGTAGAGATCTGCAAACTGCAGACACCGTTGACTTAGCTTGTATTTTTCACAGTAGCATTTAAGTTGCATGCAAAATGCTGCCTAGGTTGAACAATATGTGCAGGTGTTGCTAGAAATTATAAACTTTACCTATATCCTGGTTGGAGGTACTGAAGCTTGTGGCACAAATTGTCCTTTGGCAATTGCTGTTGCCAATGAGCATGCTGTGTTTCAGCAACAGGTCTGACTCAGGGCCAGGAATTCTCCTTCAACCAGCGATAGTTAGGAGAACTATGGGATGATCTTTCTAATATAAACTAGGACTTTCTATCTGCTCACCCAGAGGCTCAGTCTAAACTTCCCCAAAGAGGGAGTTTCAGAGCTATTCACAGCTACTTTCACAGGTCCCACTGCTGTAATGGAAGAGACACAGAAATAAAGCATCTGTTGTTTTTCCATCACTGTTTTTCATTCATTCATTCATTCATTCATTCATTCATTCATTTATTAGATTTATATACCGCTCTCCTCCCAAAGGACCCAGGGCGGTGTACAGCCAATTAAAACCACCGATTCACAAGTCCGGGAATACAAAAGCATCACTTTACTCAGATTCAGGAACATCAGTATATATCTAAGCTCTCAGATCAAAGAAAAAGGGAGACATTTCTGGATTGTTCCAAATGAAAATAGTTTTCATTTAATAGCAGCTGGCTGACATCTTTGAGCTTCTCCTCCAAGATCTAGAGTACCTTGGATGCATTTTGGAGAGCCAGACCTGAATGCTATCCACAGTTTGGAGTAGGTTGTTACGAACCAAGTATAATACAAGATTTAAACTGTTCATATAGGAAGAAAGGGAATGGCTGTATTTTTAGATTCATATATGCCAAAGATCTTCCATTTCATCTCTTTCTTGCCTTGTAGGAGTCTAATGTATTTTCATGTAGCAAAAATCTCAAAGAGGAGCACCATCTTGATGAAGGATGATGAAAAAAGCTCTTTGAAAAGCTGGGGCAGAAATAATGTGCTACATTCCTAGGAACTGATTTTTTTTCAAAGACAAGAGGAAAAATAAATGTGGGCCAGGTTTCTGCCCAGGGAAAAGAGTATTGGGAAAGAATGTAAAGAATCAAGAAACCACAATTTACCACATGTGTATAATTCAAGTGAGATTTTGAAGCTAGAGAGAGAAACAGACTTCACAAGCTGACTGTATTCCTTGGCCTCCATGATCATGTGATGTTTCCTGCAAAGTCTTATATTGAATCTATCTTGACTTGAGTGCCAACATTATAGCCCTCAGACCTTGGATTACCTAGAAAGTTACATTTGTGTTCAAGTGAATGTAAGGTCATTTCTCCTTCTGGCATCTTCACAAAAAGCAGGCATACAGAAGCTGAGACAGGTGTTATGGGAGAAGTTGTGAAATGTAGAGCCAACATGTATTACTTTATCCTTTATGTACTTTATTTTTTTTAGGTAAGAGAAAAATCAGATTTAAGAAAGAGTGGAGCCTGTATTGTGCAATCCTATACATATCTACTGAAAAATCCTGTCTGCTTATCCTAATATAAGAATGGCTTAGACAGCATTCATTTATCTTTTTTTCCCCTGAAACTACCTTTCATCATAGAAAGAAAGTCTATGATCAAAACATGTCTGCCTGTTCAGTTCACCTGTTTTCTGTTTTTAACTGGTTAAGCTAGCTGTGCAAACTCAACCACTGAATCCAAAATACAGTACACAAGTATCTATTAACTTATACATCACCTCAAAAAAAGTGGGGAAAATATACAGCTTCATAGACAAAACTTCACTGAGTTGATGACTGTAATATAGAAATAATCACAACAATTTAAAAAGAAATAAGAACAACTGTCATCATACTGGGGAAGACTGGTCATTTGCTTGTTTAGTTTGATTTCTTTTGGACAATTTCAAGCCCTTTTCCCGCCCTTCTGTCAAAAATAAGACTACCTTCTGAGAAGAAAGAAATAAAAGAGTGTCTTTTGTAAATAGGACCCATGGTCATGCTAATGGAGTGGATTTGAAGCCCTTTTAATCAGTTACCTCCATGCTTTGAAACAGGTTGCTCTAGGAATCATGTTTCTTTTTCTCATCATTTGTTTTTAAATGCCAAATTGATATACTATAGCTGGGTTCACATATATCAATAAACCACAATCTTGCTTTCTTGATTTTTCCATTAGGGCTTATATAGCTTAGCACGTTTTAGAAACTAAGTCACTATTAGTTTTTTCTAATAAAATATAAGTAAACAAACTATGATTAACCTGTTATCACACAAACATAACCATCCACATAAGATTTTGATATGAGTAACATTTACCACAATCTGTTGGTTCTCTGCAACTGTAGCTATAGAAGTTGTCTTCTTTCCTGTCCTTTTCTTTTGCATTGTTTTTGCTGCAGGCATCTCTTACACATTTCTGCATAAGCTCCTCAAATCAGTGACATGTTATTGGAGATGATATGAAGCCTTCAGACATGAAGAAACAAAGATAGTCATCTCTAAACAGGCCTGAACGCTGTGCATAACTACTTATAAGTCCACAACCTGTGTGTGTGGGGGGGAGAGGCCTATTAGATTTGTGTGAGATACAGGTATCAACATTCAACTAGGGTGGAAGGTGGTACAGTTCTATGACTTTTAGCAATAAAAAGATTTCTGATAGGCTTCAGGCAGGAGGTAAATGTTCTCAGATTGAATTATTCTTGGAAATGTAAAGTAAAAGTAGTTACTTTATTGTGCATCAAAAGATCTAGCTCATATTATTTATAATGCATGCTTAATTTTTCAGGTACTATCCATTTGATTTCTCTCAGACCTCTTGACATTGCTAGTACCATTTCTCTATTTTTTCTATACCCGACTGTCAAACTTCATTCTGTTTTAGCTATGGGGCTACACATCTTATACCAGAAAAAAAAGGAGTGCCTCATGGGGCTCAAAAATAGCATCGTCTAAGCATAGCTTCTGACCTCCTCTGGCTCAAAACTAAGGCTGAGTTGTGCCTTAATTCAGATGGCTTTGAAGTCTGGTGTTTGCTCAGCTCAGAGCTGCCTGTGTGCAGAAGCAGGAAACATAACACCAGGCCAAGCTAAATTTCCTGGGCTGAGGTTGATTATAAAGTGGCTGCCACGTTTACAAGGAGAAACAAAAGGGCTCGATCCCTGTTGCCAATCATTTGCAATTTCCCTGGAATATCTAGAAATTTGGATATATATCCTGGAACAAGCAAAGCAGAAGATGAAAAGAAAGTTCTTGGAACAGGGAAGCAGACTGATTCTGTTATCACTTTCTGAATTATTCTACATACCTAGGAAAATTCATCAACTTTTTACTTACAAACTGCAATTATTCTATTTGACACTTAGCAGCTCATTTAATGTTTAAAACTATTGTGCCATAAGATGGAACATTTTAAAGAATTAAAGATGGCATGGCAAACCCATAGTTGATTGTTAAACTGTTTTCATTCCATTGCTGGTCAGAAACTGTATAAAAGAGACTACTAGTTCCAAATCAATTCCCTTATATAGAAAGCTACAGATAACGGCTCTTTAATATTCATACATCAGAATATGTGGACAATACATAAATATTTGTCACTGGCAGAGTTAGTATGAATTACCTGTACTTTGAAACACATACATTTACAAAAGGACACATTACATTTATTTAAGAGAAACAATGTGGTTCAATTTCTGTGGTCCCATCAAACCAATACTCATAGGTTGAACAAAGAACAATAAGAAATAATGTGCAGCATCTCATAAGACATGAAGAGAAAGCCCCTTCAAGTTGTCTCAGGACACATAAATTATAAAACACTGCAAGGAATTATAAGGGCACAACTATACATTATACTCATAAGTGACACCAAATTTCTCTAGCAGGGAAATGCTCCCTTATTCCTGTGTAATGTGTAAAAAACAGATTTAAAACTCGATGTTGTCTTTATCATAACACCCTTGGTAAGAATACACACTGTAAACATGCTTTGAGTCAGATAGAATTCAAAACTGAGCTATAAATGCACATGTGGTACCCTGATTGGATTCCCTACTAGGAGCTATTGAAATGTGTAGAATTACTGAACTGTAGGTGGTAGATTTTCACTGAAGTATTTCCAACTTTCTCACTGGTATCTCCTTAACTGTACACAATCTAGTGTTTTCCACATGTGTTCAACTAATAAATTTCATTATCAACAAACTTAAAGGCACTAACAATTTGGAATAACTGGGAGTTACAATCCAACATGTCTGGAAGAAGCCATCTTGAGGATATCTGCCCTAGACAGCTCATGTTGACTGTTGGATCTTTCTGATGCATACAATGTTTACTCTTCCTGTTGAGCTTTATTTTAGTAATGATATCTTTGGGAGCTCTGATGTGTTTCTGAATTTTTGGCCCTAGCTTCTGGCTAGTTCCTTAACCAAGAGAAGGATCATAATTCACTGTGGATAACATGATATGCCAAGAATCATTTTGTTGATTTGAAAGTTTACAAATACAATAAGCAAGCCAACCCAGGGACACATTCAATAGATGTGAGAGTTGGAAAACTCCTGCTAGAATTTTTGGAAAGCCACTAAGTAAGTGTGGTACCTTTTTTTTTGGCAAAAGAACAAAAACCTTTAGTATAAATCTTCACATCTGGCTACTGGTTTGTTCTAATACTTTTGAATTTGTTGGCTCATGTCAAGCCAAACTGTAGTTCTTGTATGCCAGTTATTAATAGCATGATGTTGCTTGCCACCATACTTTGATATACATGTACGTAAATCAAGATGTGCTTGGTTCATTGCAATTACAGGCTGTTTATATAGTAAAGGACTTAACACAAAGTGGAGTCATTTGTGATACTAGATATTAAATGTGGATCCACAGTTTGGAACTTTTGAATGGCTATCTATGAATTCATAAATATGAGACTTGGTATTTTGACATAATGTGTTGCTTTAATTGTATAGCTGAATTTTTTTCCACTGTTATACCACAGCAAATATAATTCCTGAATCCATTTCTGTTCACAATGTCAAAAGAAATTTTAAACATCAAACCAAATTTTTCAAATGGGTTCAACTGGACGTTGTTAACCTGGAAACGTCAAAATCAGAGTTGTGGAAATTAATTGTAGTATAACTCACCGCTCCTAGTGACCCAGGAGCAATCCTTAACATTAGGATCAGTAAACTGGAATAATAATTTTATAAAATTAGTGAACTGGAGAACTAGATGTTTGTACAGTAAGTGATCCCTGGCATGCACAGAAACACGATGCTAACTTTATTCAAAGAAATGAATTGCTCAATTCAAAATGGATTGATTAAACGTTTAATGCCAATTTGATCTCATTGTGTTTCTGGTGCTTAACTGCTCCTTCTTCTGTATAACTGTGATTCGAGACAAGCTGTAGTCCAATGCTGAAATACTCAGCGTTCTATGAAGTAAGAAGTTTATGTAGGAATATATTTACCTTTGAACAAAATTGGTGAGATTTCAGTTTCTTCAAAAATCATAAAATTAAAAATTGATTAAATTTAATATACAGCTGAAAGAATCATTGCCAGATTTCTTTTGAAAAAGCAAAGGGAAGTCATCTGTAAGGAACACTACCCCCCCAAGAAAAATGGCATATAATTCGTTTTTTACTACCGCCCAAAATATCACAAAATGGTGAACAGTTGTTGGTTCCTCCATTATTCTTCATTAAACTGGAGGGTACATAAAACAAACATGGAATAAGTGGAAAACCAAAAATACAAGGCTAGATGTTACAACCATAAGGCCTGCATTAAGACATAGTCCCAAGATAGAAATTGTATAATTATAGAATTAGACATTGCTAGGCATGTGGAAAAAATTAGATTCCACGTTCATACCTCTCCAAATTTTGCAATGCAGATTTCCAAAAAAAGTCAATAACACAGTTTTAAAATTGTAAATGTTATGGAAGAACTTACAGATTTATATTACCATAAATAATATACAATAATGGTTTGGCCTATGGAGCATTGTTTGATAAATCTACAGGACAAAGGATTACACAAAACTGGATGTCAGGTTCCACAAAATGCATATGAATTTCCATGTATTCTTAAAAACAATTTCTCAGAATGAAGTGAAAATGGAATCAATTCAATCTAAAGCTGGAAAATATAAAAGCAGAGAGTAAATGAAATAATCATTCCTATTATTATCAGATGCAGTTATTAAATTGCACCTAGAATAAAGAAGTATTAATGGATCCCCTTACTAAAAACAGAGATTATTTCTTATTCGGATTCATATCAAGCTTCAAGCAAAGGGTGTGGAGTGCTTGTGAAATAAAGGATAATCCATACATTTCTTATTTATTTGCTTATTGATTGATTGATTGATTGTATTTTTATACCGCCCTTCTCCCCGAAGGGACCCAGGGCGGTGTACAGCCATATAAAAGCAACAATAAATACACAAACAACACATTTAAAAACAGATATAAAAACAATAATTTGTTAGTGGCTGATTTGGGGTCAAATATAAAACCAATTAAAAAAACCAATGGAAATCTAAAATTAATAATATATTGGGCAGGGAAAGAGTGCAGGTCAGGACAGCCCGGCCTGAGTACTAAGCCTATCAAAAATGCATCTTATGGCATGATGAATGTATTCTATGACATGATGAATGTATTTTACGACATGATGAATGTGTTTTGTGACATGATGGCATGAACAATGTATTTTATTATTATGATCATGGTTTATCACTTGTAGATTGAATGTACATTGAGAGCATATGCACCGGAGACAAATTCCTTGTGTGTCCAGACACACTTGGCCAATAAAGAATTCTTATTCTTATATCTTAAAATCTAAAGTTACGTTCTACCCTGCCACATTTTGCTCATGTTCTATTTCTCTCACAGTTAATTTATATAAGGGATAATAATGATAATAATGATTTTTCATGTAAAATAGGGAAATCCTGCATTGGAGGGAGAGGACTATTGGTATTTTTTATTCCATACTTTTAAACTTTGCAAAAACAACTGCTAACTTCTTTCTTTCCTTCCCCCTACCCTTTAGGCAAGCCAATTATTGACTTTTCCTTTTTTATTTTTTAGTCCCACCTTTATTATTTTTATAAATAACTCAAGGTGGCAAACAAAGCTAATAGTTCTTCCTCCTACTTTCTTTGCAATGACTCTGTGAGGAGGGTGGGCTGAGAGAAAGTGACTGGTCCAAAATCACCTAGCTGGCTTTTATGCCTAAAGCAGGGCTAGAACTCATAGGCTCCTGATTTCTAACCTGATGTCCTAACCACAAGATCCAACTCATTCTTTTTCCTGTTCTGGGAAGCAAATTTCCCTTTGTGAATCAGAATCAGAATTTATTTGCCAAGTGTGTCCGGACACACAAGGAATTTGCCTCCAGTGTGCATGTTCTATACCTACATACATGCAATATGCAAACTGTGATTACAATCATGAGATACATTCATAATCATAAAGTATATTCATCTTGTCATGTACATAAAAGAGCAAATTTTAGCAGTGACTTTTATTTTTTTGCATTCATTGAATAATAGTCTTTTAATAGTCCGGTTCCAGGTAGGCTTGACATGAAGATTTCTCCTCAACATGCATGTCATCACTGTTGGGCTGATGCAAATGCTAAAGGAACTGCGGACCTTCTCAATATCAGCATCCCTCCAACCTGCATATGTGCTTGGCAGCAGGGAAGCAGGAGAGGAAAAGAGAGATCCTGGTAGCCTTGACAACACCCAGAGTGAAGCAAGAATTCATACCCTGCCTAGGATGCTTGAGAAGAACAATGCTGCTTTTTTCTTCTTTTCTCAGCAAACCATCCAGCAAACAACCATGTGGTTGCTGACAGCTTGTTGCTCGGTGCGCAATGCCCTCCTTCAAAGTGGCATTTTGCTCCCAAAAGGGAGGGCTGACTTTTCGAAGTGAGCTCCTCTGATGACGTGCCTAGAGGCTGCTGCCTAGCTGCAGTGTCACTGCAATGGCTGAGGGGCTGGGGCTTGGATGCTTACAATGAGCTCATTTCCCCAGGAGGAAGAAAAGCAAGGAAAAGCAGAGGGGGAGCATCACCGGGCTACTGCAAGCTTCTTGCGAAAATTCCCTTCTAGCTCTTTCCTTAGCTAACCCGGCCTGGTTCTTCCTTGTATGACTGTGTCCATGGTGAGCAGATTTTATTTTATTTTTTTAAAAAAAACAAACAGAAAACAAAACCTGCAGGATTGATTCTCAGCCCTTTTTCATCTTTCCTCCTTTTCTTATCTCCTCTCAATGCTTTCTTGGATTGGCTTGACAAATCACCCTCTCAACTATTTGGAGGATAAAAAATATAGCATCTGGAGCAGTCAGGGATGGAGTGGACTTTTTGAATTGATTTTTCAAAATTACAAAATGAGGTAAATGGCAAAACATCCCAACCCAAAAAAACCAAACCAACCCCAAATTACAGTCCGTCTGCTAGAAACAGCCGACAGTTTCTAGGATGAAGCATACTGCAAATGCATGGACTGATACTTTCATCAGGTAAAGCAAACGAGGAATGTTGGAGCATGCCTGTAAGGTTAGTTTTCATACTGATTTGTGTCTCTTTCTTTTGATCTGAGTGGAATTGGTATCTCAGCAGTTTTATATAAAATCTTCTCTTGTCATTTTCAGGTAAGTGTTTGCCAGATCCTGTTTTGCATATACTGGCAAAATATCTCTATGTAGCAAAATAACAGAAAGGTCCCTATTAGATACAGAAAGGTTCTCCTCCTGCCATTGAAGATAATCAGGATGGTGGGACTGGAGAAAAGCAGGCCTTTCCAATTCCATGTTATATTTTATTGCACATGACATCTTTATTCTAATACTTCAGACTTAAGGATTGGGTTGAGTTGAACTGCCTGTACAAGATGTTGCATATACTTTTTCAGATTAGCACCAATGTCATTATCAGCTTCTAGCAGATTCCAGAGAGCTAGGTTTCCTGGGAGTATGACACAGGCAATTCCCTGACACAGCTAACATTCCATTTATGGTCAATGAAACACAGTGGGATTAAATTCTAGATCAAAGTGGAATTTCTTATTTTATTGCCTCTTCTCTCCTTGATGAAACCCACCTGGATTGAATCCTAAGTTAATGTGGAAGTTCTTGTTTTATGGCCAGTTTTTCCCTTGTTGATTATAAATAGCACTTTAACCTGTTAAGTGTCTTATCTTTCAAGCAATGGAGCTAAAAACGTGGTGCTTAGTATATTGGCAGTCACCGGGTAAAAACCATGCCTATTATTTGTGCTACTGTTTTTACCTCTGAGCATCCTAGGACGATGCAATGTATGAATTCTCTCAGAAGAACTGAACTCTGCTGATCCTAGTTTATGTGTGGGAAGCCATGTGTTTTTAGCCAGGTTCTGCTATGCACTAAAGAAATATTTGCAGGAACTTTTGTGTGCATGTGAAATATGAAAGGAACTGAAGATAAAAGGGAACACTTCAAAAGTTAATAGCCCTCTTGTATGTGTTAAGAAAATGAGGACAATACCATTGAGAAAGAGAAATTAGAAGATCAATTTCAGAAAGGTGCTGAAGATAAAATTCTGGGCATCTATACTTGGTAGTCTTCATTGAAATCAATAGAATTTGCTTATTTGTATATGAGAAGGCTATTTTGGAAAGGAGTAGCTGTGCAGATTCAATATATAATTATCTGAACTAGTTGCAATCTAAATGTATCTATTGTGAGGGGGAAATGTTATGGATTGCACAATATTTGAAAGATGTTACTTTTGCACTTGATTTTTTAATTTGCTTTCAATTCTTTGCATTTCTGTTGTGTATTACTTCAGTAGATTTACCATTTATTCACCTCATTAAGTTTTGTTGCTTCAAAGGACATTTTTGGAAGTTTTCCAAACCTTATCTTAGTATTTATGAATAACATTTCCTTAGGAAAATCAAGACATTTATCTTCCAGGAAGACCTAACAAGAAGCAAATGGGTTTCTAATAGTAACAGCGTTCACTGAGCCAAACTCTAAGTCTCTGCAGTATATATGTAGGACCAGCCTCTAATAATAGTAAAATAAATATATGGATGTTCAGTTACATTTGTACTGTTAGTGCAACACAGATGGTATGTCATACTGTGTTTTGCAAAAACCATAAGAAATAATATAGTGATTTATATAGTACGTTCTTTAAAAAGCTACTAGAAAATATTGCTTATTGAAGTCACAGTAAAATTACTTTGTGCAGTATAGACCTCCACTGATTCTATGGTAGATCAATATTGTCTGAATGTTGGTGTTCAATGGATTACATATATCAGTGTTTGTTCACTGCATAATATGCCATTTAAGATAACTTCTCCATTCATACGCATTTGTAAATTATTATTCTTTTTATGTTATGTCCACTTTTCAGAAAGTTTTGTTGGATGTACAAAAATCTACAAAATGTACAAATATACAAATGTACAAAATCTGCATGCTTTGCTGAAATTCTGCAAGTGCTGCCATTAATTATTAAAATTGAAACAATAACGTAAGCGAATAAAGTTGTAAATAAAGTTATACATATTTGGAAATTATTAAATAGATAATGAATTAATAAAACATGAATTATTGTGCTCACCTGTGTATTAGTAAGATAAAATAGATATTGTTGAAGATGTGTGAAAATGTAAAATTTATACCAAGTGGTTGAAATTCTTGAAGCACTTATTTTGTTTGTATAATTGTTTTGTTTGTGTGTGTTTTGACTTTATTTGTGTGTTTAAACTAATAAAAAAGAAGAAAT
>JANHFO010001520.1:68434-81274 GCA_032468095.1 Pareas carinatus
TGTACAACCTTCATCAAGAAGGATAGATTGGAGACCGGGCGATAATTTCTTAAATCAGCTGGGTCCAGGGAGGGCTTCTTGTGGAGAGTGGCAGAAACCCCTCACTCAATGAAGCCCCCACAATAACCTGGAGCCAACCTCGTGTCACTTCCCGGGAGGCCAGTACCAACCAGGATGGGCATGGGTTCAGTAAACATGTGGTCAACCACCCCAGGATCCTGTCCAGGTCCTTGGGAGTCACAGCATCAAACTCTTCCCAGCAATTGCTCTCAAGACTTGACTCCATCACCTCATCTGTACTAGTCCAATCAGAGTGCAAGCCACCCCGAATCCTAATGATCTTATCCTGCAGATAGCAGCTGAAATCATCCATCCAACCCCTAAGCGGGTCATCCCGGCTCTCCATTTGCAGGAGAGAACAGGTCACCTGGAACAGGGCGGCGGGGTGGCTATCTGCAGAAGCAATAAGGGCAGCAAAATAGCTGTTCTTAGCCGCCCTGATCACGTCCAGGTAGGACCTGGTATATGCCCCAACCTGGGCGCGATTGGATTGGGAGCGGCCAAGTACTCTCTAGGCATCTTCTCTGATGTTTCATAACCCTTAGCTCCTCGGTATACCAAGGAGCATGAGTGGCTCGATGCCGGTCAGAGGCCACAAAGGCACAACCCAGTCCAAGGCCCCACTGGCCTCCCTATTCCATGAAGCCGTTAGTTCCTCGACCGAGCTGTGGGACAAGGCCTCCGGGAAGGGCCCAAGCTCCGTCAGAAATCTATCCCGGTCCATCAGGCCCCTGGGTCAGAACCATATTGTTTGTTCTGCCTCCCTGCAGCGGGGTGCAACAGCGAGGAAGTCGAGCTTAAGGAGATGATGATCCGATCATGACTGTGGCTCAATGACTAACTCCCCTAAATTCAGATCATCTAACCACTGTCCAGCGTGTGTCCTCTCGTGTGAGTGGGGACCTGTACTAGTTGGGTCAGGTCCATGGCCGTCATGGAGGCCATGAACTCCAGAGCACCTCCCGACGCCACCTCCGCCGGTGGCAGGTTGAAGTTCCCCATGACCAATAGCCGGAGGGTCTCCACCGCCACCTCGGAGATGACCTTGAGCAGCTCGGGCAGGGCCACCGTCACATAGCAGGGAGCCAGGTACGCGATCAGCAAGCCCATATGCCTGCCAGACCCTCACTTCACCAGGAGAGACTCACATCTGGCTGCTGAGGAACAGTGGTCTCCCTTGGCATCAATTCCTCTTTAATCACAATTGCCACACCTCCGTCCCTCCCCTGAGCCCGCGGCTGATGGAATGCTAGGAATTCTGGTGGGCACATTTCTACGAGGGGAATTCACCCCTCTTGGCCCAACCAGGTCTCCGTAATACCAACCAGATCCGCTCCCCCCTTCTGTACAAGATCATAAATGAGGGGGGGGGCTTATTAACCATGGACCTGGCGTTGCACGCCATCAGCCACAGGCTCTGGGTCTGAGAGCCCGTACCACCCAGAACGCAGGATAGGCCTTGTATGTACCAATGTATTCAGAGGAAACTAATTTATTTTAGGCACTTTTTAGATGTTTTAAGGAAAATCACCATCTGTATTTGCCTTGAAATTCTGGTAGAACATTTGAATGCAAAAAAGAGCTGTTAATTTTCCACTTTAAGACACATAGGTTTGTTATAATATTTGTAAACCAAGCATACAGTATTTTCTGTTAAGGCTAATTGATAAGCATCCAATTTACACAAAACCAGAAAAAAGAATAATTGCTTGATTCCCCTGCTGAGTTTTAGCTTGAACCTGCAACCTTTATAATATTTCTTGTTGGGGAGGACCAGTGACTGGTCTGATCAAAGAAAGCTTCTTGGGGGCCAATGATATCTTATGCTACAAGACCTTGCCATTCATATTATAAAATTTTCATTCAAATCCTGAAGCTATCTTTGGAATAAGAATTGGCTCTTTTTACTGAAATAAGTCTACATTTGTGCTGGTAATGATGGAATGCTCTCTAACTTCTGCTGGATACTTTTTCTAGTCTTAGAATTTTTTTCTCTTTGGTGGTGATCGTAGAATATAAACAACTCTTTGAAAGGGGAAAATATAATTTTGGGGCTGGCTGATAAAGAGACTCTAATATGTGAAAGTGGATCTTGGTAATAAGCAGCAGCTAATTGGAAATAGACTTTAGCATCTCCGAAGGAGGTCATATTGTGAGTCACAGTCTAATGGTGAATAATACTTGAAAAAACAATCAGCTCTCTAACATGACAAGAATGATTTGCAGTTAATAATAGAGGGGGGGAAAGGCCAGGCTTTTCAGTTACCCTTGGCTTCACATAGGACAAAATAAAATACCACTTCAGCTCCCGGGAGCTGCTTGCTTTCTTCCCAGTCATTAGTGTTTAGTTATATCTTAGTGATAAAATCTGTCACTGCTGACTTTATTGACATTAAAGTTGATTTATTTGCATGCCTAGCGAGTAAGAACTGAATTATGCTAGCATTCACATTGCTTGAATACTTCAGATAGCAAGTGCATCACGAGCTTAATTGTCTTTTGCTGCTTCACTTGCTTTGTAATCTTGATGAAAAATACTGGACCAATTTCTTCTCAGCTCAATGGTCGCTGATGTCACTTACCAAACTCCAGGGTTGCATTTGGAACCAGATACCTAAAAGAACCAATAAAACAAGAAAATAAAAGGGAAATGATATTTAACAAGGAGAGGGAAACAGAATTTTTTTTATGACATGAATTTTAAATAATAACCTTTCAAAATAATGGTAATCTATAACAAAATATATGTCCAGATCATAATAAAAGGGAAACTGTGAGGTCATCTATTTTGTAAAAATTCTCCATCATGATATTACCAGTTATGTTGGGGTTTCCAGATTATCACTGGGGATAAGCAACAGAAAACTGGTCCTCTGTGAGTAAAGGATCCTCCCAGATGATGTAGTTAACTGTCTGAAAAGAAATATTCCACGAGACAAGATTTTATTTTAAAATATTATATCAGGGCTTCTTTGGCATCTAAGACAGTCACACACTCAGTGGCTATAGTCTGGACAACTCATCAAGGAAACAATAATTTGAAAATACAAAATAATGGACATGAATTACTGCAGTGGGATCCTGGGTGCTTTCTGCACATGGTGGGGTATTTTTTTGAGATGTTTTAGTACCAAACAAGCTAACACCATCATTGGTAATGAAACATCTGCAAAAAAGTCATCAGGCTCAGAGAGTACTGAAGATTCCACAGTTCAATCCTGACCTACAAATATTCTCTTCTATTAATTGTTGCAGTCCTCTCCAAACACATCTCTCTCCAAATGTAAGACATCAGCTTTCAGAATGCATAAAAATAGCCAGTCTGGTTGATGATTCTGAAAATTAAAGTTTTCTGGTGGAAGTTTGGTCCTGCATGAATTTTTGATTTAGCACGATGAAAATATAACATCCAACTCAGAAGAAGACACACGTAGTCTTGGAGCTGGAGAATCAGAAACATCACCCTTTGGAAGAACTGAATTGATTTTGAGCAAAGGCACGTTTTCTTCAAAGTTCAGTTCATCCTGTTAGAAAGAAACTTGGTCACCCTCAGGGTTTTCTTCCTCCCCTTCTCTCCCTAAAATGCCTTTTCCATAACTGTTCATATACCATGTTAGAATAATGGTTTTGAAGTATATTCAAAACCTCCATGTGCATCAGACAATCTCGACAGATGGAAAATGAGAGATGGACAACTATGGCATTTATGATTTATTGTTTACGACTTAATTTTTGTATGATTTATAAGTAATTCTAATGAGTCTCTAAAGTCTAGACAATAAAAGCTTAAGTTGCTTGTTTTAAGCATATTGAGTGATTTTCTTTTCCCTTCACAATGCATTTGATGATGCTTGAAGATCTTGCTCGTATTAACAGGAACTTCTTTATTTTGAGTTTTCGCCCTGTCCCCTTATAAATAGAAAAGAGGCAGATGAGAAAATAGGCAGGAAAAAATAGCAAACATATTGAAGAGGGTCTCTGAAGCAAGTGTGGCATATCTAGGGATTTTTATAGAACTGATTTAATCAGGGTCCCCTCAGCACCTTGTAAGAGTTCCACGTTCAGGACCCACCATATCATGGCATTTTTCCAATTGGCTTCTTCAGAGCAACAGTAGTAGCTGTAATCAATTTGATAGGAAAAACTCAATTTTAGTTTGAAGATCTGAATATATCTTGTTCTTTTCACATAACTTTTCTTTTATCTATTCACTTTAATTGATATTCATCTGATACCATATGTTATCTTAACTTCTGTTGTTGGCCATTTATTCATTATCTTTTCTATCAGAAGCTTCTAAATGGATGTGGCCTTTCTACTTTTGTTGAACTTCAAACCCCTGCCCTTATTTTTAGTTCTAAAAATGTTTCAGAATAAATTCTAAACCAATATAAAGGAGAAAAAGAAGGTTTGCCTGTTTCTCTTCTCATGATAACAGGCTTTTAAACAGAGCATATTGAACCAACACTCCCTATCCTGAATTAATTAATTCAAGCCATATGGCAGAAATCAAGTGTATGAACTAGACTGTGGAATGGCCACCCTTTCTCCTTCCTCCTATAAAATACAACAGAATTTTCTTCCAGATGTTGAGGGAATTTTTACTTCTAAGTAGCAGCTCTGAAAAAAAATACATACAAAGAAGAGATTTTGAATTGGATCTTCTATAACATTCTACCAATAGTGCAAAGAACCAATAGTCCCCAACGATCTTCATGCAAATATACAAAATAGAGACTTCTGTTTATTTACTGCAGCTTTTTGATATTTGCAGTTCTGCAACACATATTACCTACCAAAAGATATTTATTCCTAGCAGTGGCATGAATTTATATCAAATTAAATATCTAAATAAACTTTCTGAACTATATACACAGAGAAAAAAGAGATTCAAATAGAAATTAATTACAAGTAATTATTGAATGACTGATCCTTTGGGCTTTGTAAATCTCTGAACATCTGGTGAAAATGACATTTAAAATCTTTAACACTGTTTTTTTTAAATACTAGGAAATAATTTGAGTTGCATTCTGTAATTTACTTTATCTGTTGAATTGCAGCCAATACCAGTGGGTTTATCTTTGTGAGTCATTGGGGGAAAGTTTATTATAGCTATTATGGCAGCCTTGAATTTAAACAACAGCCAGGTAGTTAAGTGATAAGAAATATCCAGCAGGTGAATATATGGAAATCCACTCAAGCAAGTCAGCTGCAAAAGGAGGACTGGAACTGCTTCTCTGAACACAGAATTAGAGGTCATGCATCAGATTTGAATAAGTCCAAACCAAAGGAACGAAGGCAAATATACGTGTCTCTGGATAATATTGCAGGATCTAATCTGAGTCAGTCATCAGGACCAGAGGTTTAGTCTTCCAAACTGGAGCCCATCTTTATGGAACTTCTCTCCACTGGAACGTGGTAGACATATTCCTATAGAGACAAGTTCCCTGAGGATGGGCTCCAGCACAAATCCGAAAGCTTGGAAGGCTAAACCTCTGGTCCTGGTGATCAACCAAAATTGGATCCAGTAAAACCAAGGCACCATAAATTAGTCTAGATAAATTCTTTGGTACCCCATTTGAGTTTGGTTCGAGACTTGGATCTAATGCTAATTTCTGTATCCTTGAGGTGCATGACTTACTGTTAAAATTGCAGCTTTCTCTGACCACTGGCAAGAGGAAGGAGGAGATGACAGGGAAGTGAAAAAGTCTATCTAGCAATAAGATGAGGAGGTCCACTTTTGTCCCAGTGTGGATGCAGGAGTCTATTCCATTTATTATGAAATAATAAGCCAATTATCTTGTGGTTTAGTCTGAAGAGAATCAGAAAATTCACCAAATTGAATCATTCAGCCCATATTTTTTACCAATAGGAAAAACAAAACAAAACAATTTTTTGTCTGTGTTCCCTCCTGGGCATTCCCTCCTCTGCCAGCTTGGAGAAGGCTAGTACTTTTTGTCAATTTATTTGTAGGTCTAGAAGATAAGAAGTAACACAACAAAATGTGAATTAAGATACTAAAATCTATCTGTGTCTCTCTAGTGGTAGCGGGGAAGACATACCTTTTGAAAGATTTTACTCCGTCTCTTTTGTCAAGGCTGACAGATTTCCAGTATACTGTACGTTCTTGAATTTATGAAATTCTAGTTCTGGTCCCCTGAAGAATTGCTTTAGGTTAATAACAGTGCACTTAAAAAAAAGCTCAGCTTGGATTAATTATTCATTACCATCCTCAATCAAGCCATTTTCCTTTTTCAAACCTATTATTTCAAGCTAGTACATTGTTGGCTTTGTTTGCCAAACCACTTATGCTCTTGAGATTTCTGTTTCTGTTTTCTCTGTTTCATGTCATATAGTGAAGGTAGAAGGGACCACATTTCTCTGAAGTTCAGAATATTTACAGTCTTTTTCATTCCAAATTTTTGCTTAATAGGGAATGTCTGTGCTTTGGCAGATTTCAAATTTAGAATTATTGAAGTGCATCTGCCATTTCCCATCCTGTCTGCTGTAATGTTTTCTCTTCTAACAGTTTTCATTCATCTTGATGAAAGAGAATTTGCTTTAAAACTCTTTCCACGGAGAAGAGAATTTCAGATGAATCCTCACAGATGGAATGCAAAATTATTCCATTCGTTTAGCTACCAGGTGTGAACAGTCTGTGTTCCCGTCTTGCCGACAGCCGGCAACTTCCCAACCTCGCCGAAAACTTCCTTACTGCAGATTTAGAACTCGGCCCGCCCCTCCAAACCATTCCACAGCGCGCTTGTTTGAATGTGCCTCCTTCGACGTAAATGATTCGACGGCCAGCCATTCAGCGGACGCCACATCCTTTCTGAAGCTCCGCCCGGCACCAAAGCCACCGTGTTGGAGCGTACCATTCGAGCTGACCAAGGGGGAATGAGCGGCGGAGCCAAAGTTCTCCGCCTTTAAACTGCGATCCAGTTCCACGGGTTGAAAGGAGCAGATCGATCTGCCGTGTCCAAGCGTTAGTCCTGCTCTTTGAGGGCAAGTGTAACGTTGCGCTAAATGGTATATTCCACAGCTCCGGGCGGAAGTGGGGTCTTCCCTTGGTGTGCTGGCGAGGGGGAAAATGGCGGCCCCGGGTAAGGAGTGTGGTGAGGTGGTGGCGGCGGCGGCATCGGCGTGCAAACGGGTTGTTGCTTTTGCAGTCCTGCCCAGGGAGGAGGCGGGGGGGGTCCTTTCTGAAGCCCGGGGTGCGAGTTTCTCCTCAGGGAATCCGGGAAAGGTCCTTGGCAGGATCGGAATGAATCTTATCTAGCGTGCCGAGGCTGATAGAAAAAGCTTCACCTGCTGAATTCCTACCTGTCAGTCAGTTGGTGAACACAAAGGAATCTTGTTTGGAGCGAAATGCGTTAGTTGTTATTTAAAGCATGTGAGAATTGTATGCGTTCCTTAAACTTACTCTAAATAGAGCTGAGTCTGTTCGCTACTGTAGCATTATCTGAACAGGCTTGCTATTGTAGAAGGCTTTTATTTCTCTACGCCTTCATCCTATACATTTTTATTTTATGTTCATTGATGCTTTCTGTACTTTGAACTCCACATCAGTATGTGGATATAAATGTATTGTCGTTCAAAAGACACATTCTTGAATATAATTGCATTACAAGAGTGTAATAATTTCAGACTTTGGATAAATAAACCTGGTTCAATACTGCCTGGTTCTGCCACTTTCTCTTACACATGGTCAGTCTCTGTATAGTTAAAAGACAACAAAATTGGGATTACGGTAGCTTGAAAGGTTAGTTGTATGGATTCGTTTCCATTTTTGTAATGGTGTGAATGTGAAATTGGAAGGTGATTGATTCTGATGATCAATCCTAAATTAATGGGAAGCTACTTGTGTTTGAGGCAGAATAGTATTAGTGCCCATCTTCAATTCCAGTGAGAAACTTTTTTTAATGGTAGTATCAATTCTGAATGGCAATGCACAAGGTAGTTCTTGTGTTTTACAAGCTGTTTTGCACTATAGGTGTCAGGAAATGAATTGCAAGAGAAAACAACTCTTCATCTTCCCCCTTTCAGCCAATGATTTACATTTTGATTTGAGCTAATAAAAGCATTGTTTTTGTTTTATCCCAAAGAATACAAATATTTTTTAAACAGATCAACTTTAATATTTGCAAATATATTCCTTGTTCGGTTGGAAAGATAACCTGTTTTAATAAAACATTTGTTAAAATTATGTTGTGCACGAGTATCAAATTGATTTCTTTAATTATATGTTTTTGACTCTATAATGCTTTTTCTCCTTGAGTTAAGGATACCTGAATAGTGTAATGATACAACTAGATAAAATTATTCAAAAGCTAGCATCTGTACTCCACAAAGATATTCACAAGCATGTACTTTTCTCCTTTTTTTCAGGGTATCTCACGTTTTTCATTTTGGTCTTAATATCTGTGGACAAGATAGTAGCCTTGACTCCTAGTCATTATCTCACACAATATGATGTTCAGAGGTTACAAAACTCTTTGGATCGTCCATTTACTGATTTGGAAGGAAGCTATTATACCATCGTAGGATTGAGTCAAATAGGTGGGAAAGTGGCTGATGAAAAGGTGAGGATATATCTTTAAGGGATTCAAAATATTGATGGATTCATGAGGAATGGACTGATTATCTGCACATAAATAAACTAAGTCACCATAAATTTTCCCATTTGCTCTGGACAAGTAATATTTCTTTCACGTATACAAATATCTTGTACTTCCCATATCCTTAGCTTTGCTGCCTATAATCATTTCCTGGATCTTTCCCTGATAATTTAATATAAGGCTAGAAATAAAGCTGACTTGCTGATTTCAGGCAAGAAAGCTGAAAATTACTCACTTATAATACTGTACAACAAAAGGACAAATCAAGAGAAACAATCAGTTCTCATAATGCACTCAGGAGAGTTCTTATACAAGTTTTTCCACAGGACTTCAGACATTTTTTTTCTTAAGTCCTAACGATTCTTACCTGGAATTATTTATGCTTTAGCCTTATTCTGTTTATTTTTATATAAATCCCAATAGGTTATTGAGTTGTATTGCAAGGATCTTCAGCTAGCATGCATGGAATAACAGCAATAAGCTTTATATTAACGTCTCTACTTTTGGGGGAGGAACATGGGAGTGGTATCGGATCAGAATCAGAATTTTTATTTCCATACGTGTGTCAGGACACACAAGGAATTTGTCTTCAGTGACCATGCTCAATACCTATATACATACATATGGTAACAAGGATACAATGAAGATACATTCATAGAAAATTTGAATATATAAGCATAATATGTAAGAGAAGCAATGAAACCTAAGTAACTGTTGATTCTTTTGCATTAAACAACTCCTTATTTTGAATTCTTAAACTCTTTGGCTAATATATACCAAAACCTTTTCCTAAAATGTTAACAGAAGAAATTATATATAATTTATATAATATATAAAGAAGGAAATTTATCCCATTGTAATATGATAATGTAATTTGTTATTCACCAGTAAAGCATTTGTTTCGTTCTTCTTCTTCTCTAGCTTCTGTGAGTTGAATTGCTTGTATTTTTATTCATCAGTCTCATTCTCAGTGCCCTTACATCATAACCTGAAGATTTTACTATAAAATGTGGGGTACAGAAACATAAGAATGTAACTTTGTTCATATGCCAAGCATCTTCTTAATCCTTATAAAGCAAAAGCAAAAAAATCTAGAAGTAGCCACTATGTATTGCTTGTGTATATATAAAACAACACTGTTGTAATTAACAGTATGTTGAATTAGAGCAAGGGTGTCAAACTCAATTTCATTGAGGGCCACTGCCACCTCTGCCACGGGCACTGTGGGCCCATCCCCCGCGGGTGCCACTAACTTCTCACCCATTCCCATGGGCATCGTCAACCCCCTATGAGCCCTCCATGGGTACCACCAAGCCCCCTGTGCCAGTGTTGTCCCAGGGATGTGGCTTGCTTGATTCCAGGGCAACCTTGCGGGTCAGATTTAGCCCACAGGCCTTGTGTTTGACATCTATGGATTAGAGGGGGTAAACATTCAAAACCCAGCTCAGCCATAATACTTGGCAGTTGAAATTGAATGATAGGGTTGTTGAAAACTGGTAGGAAAAGCTCAGAAGTGCTAGTGTCCTTGCTGGTTTTGAAATCAACATAACCTGTACTTTACCGTTTTATACCATCCCAATTTAGAACAATTAGAAATGGACTATGTATTGTTTACTTTTAAAATCATATGAATTGACTATATATGGAATCAGAATAGTGTTCAGTTTATGAGTATCGACTATATTGGCAATGGCCCTTCATGGTTTCACACATGATTTTTCTGGAAATAATAGAAATTAAAACTGATATTCTCCATGCAGAGCATATTCTTCTTTGCTGGTATAATGTCTGTTCCCTCATATCTTCTTCAAAAGTATTTTAATCCAGTCATTGTATTCTATTATTTCAGTCAGGTAATTCCTGCATGAGTTTGTGTCATGATTTACAAACACATAATTCTTTCCTGATTTAGCCATAGAGTTCCTCCAGTAGATGGTGCTAACACTTTACCTGCTTTTTATTTTTCTATTATCTAGCTAGGACAATTTGCAGTCTGTATTAGTTACTTGAATTAAACCCATCAAAAAGTTTCAGCCTGCTTGACTATGTC
The DNA here is from genome assembly GCA_032468095.1 of Pareas carinatus. Lineage (NCBI taxonomy): Eukaryota > Metazoa > Chordata > Lepidosauria > Squamata > Pareidae > Pareas > Pareas carinatus. The sequence continues at coordinate 79,163 of JANHFO010001520.1, forward strand.
TGGGTTGGAAGCAACCACAGAGTCAGGGTTATTTAGTATTTGGTTCAGAGACCACCAAGGAGTACCAGATTACAGACTAGATGGGAAACTTCCCAAAATATTGTAATGGTGAATCACTTTTATGCGACTTCCCAGAGAGTAATATGAACAGCATATTAATAAAGTCACTAGGAATTGAACTCAAATTAAAAATGCATTTTTTAACTTGATAAATATCCATCTGTGATTTACTGTAATTGCTTAAGGCTAACACTTGAGGGAACTAACAGATATCTTCCTCCCTTACATCCAGTGATATTTTATGTTACTTTCCTAAATCAGATACTCCATGCTTCACTAATCATGTTACATGCTGGAAATGTTCTATAGATGCCTCCGTTTCCTTCCATAAGTAAAAAAAACCTCATTTCCTTGAAAATGAGGGAACAAAACAGCTTGTAATATGAGCAAGAAAGTGAACAGAACAAGAACTTGCCTTTCCTATTTTTGTTATTATAGTAAATGAACTATCTTCTACCAGATCTCACTGTGTATGTCTAACCTGATATTGGCTAGTCTTTTCTAAAAAGCCTACATTGGTAACATTTTCTTCAGTAAATAACTGGAAACATTATATTTAGCATGTGCTAATTGCCTTAATTATTTATGTCCAACTTTTTTTCTTAATAGGCTGCTTGTAATTTTATAAAATCTAAATTGGACCACGATAATATTGATTCCCTCTTCTATGCTGCACAAGGAAGTCAGGCACTGGCTGGATGTGAGGTAAGTTCCGTTTTTATAGGAAAAATATGTTCCCTTGTACAAATGTTTCATCTGTTTGACTTATGGTTAATTTGACCACAGTTGTTTCCAAGACATCTATTTGTAGGCTAAAACAAGTGGTTATCATAGTTATATTAAATAACACTATAGCAGAAGGCATATTATTTAATCTGTTTTAAGCAATGTGACCGTGCAAACTAAATCACCAGAGCTTCAAAATAAAGCTAGGCATAAGTTTTTTCTACACTGGATACAGTTTCTATTTATGTGGTTAATATTCTTCTGGTTGACTTCGTTTCCATATCTGTAGTGCACCATATTTAGAATGTTTTTTGTTCAAGATAGTTAATCATCTGTATGAACCTCAGTCTCAGTTCTCTGTGTACATTCAAAATAGCACTGTTCATTTATAAGATGACAGTATCATTAGGTTTTGAAGGACCTAAAGGTTTATGTATGATGTAAACAGTAGTATTAAATAGAAGTTGATGAGTTCAATCCCTTGTCTTCCAGTTAAAGGAATCACATAAAGTCAATAGGAAAGACCTCTTCCTGAAATTCAGGAGTTGTGCATCAGAATAGACAGTACCATGCCTAATAATCTAATAGTCTGATTTGGCATGTCAGTTTTTTGTTTCTGAACTTGAATGAGTTTAAAGACTTGACCCCATCAGGAAACAATTCTTAGCTATAATGCTAAATATTCGTGACAATGATTTATGTATACTGCATTTAGTGTATTATTCCTAGATTGCTATTTCAAATGAAACCAGGGAATTGCTACTTGAAGCTATCAGTGAAGATTCTTCAATTACCCAGATTTACCATGCCGTTGGAGCTCTGAATGGTTTTGGTCTTCCTCTTGCTTCCCAAGAAGCCCTGACTGCACTCACTTCTCGTCTTAGCAAAGAAGAAAACATCTTGGCGTAAGTGTTTGTCTTGAGGATCACTCAGAGAAACATGCGGATTGCCAAGGCTAGGCTGCTGTGTTATTTACTTCTGCATTATAGTTTTTTTTCTCTTAAGATGAACTGAGTTATTTAACAAGATCTAGTTTACTGACACTTATGTAACTTAACATCGTTTATGAGCCATAAGCATGGAACAGAATTGGGAATATAATTAGATTACTGTACATTGAAGCTCTTTGAATTGATGAACTTCTGAGAAAGTTCATAATGACCACACTTGAATGTTAGAATTTGGACACTGATGCAGTTTCATTTCTAGTCCAGGAAAATAAAGTTGACTTCAATTGAATCATATTACTTTTTTTTTTTTTATAGAAAAAGTTTTTATTGGATAACAATAAACACAATTATAGTTTAAAATATGTGAGATTTTCAG
>JANHFO010001520.1:83524-95790 GCA_032468095.1 Pareas carinatus
GTCTTTCATTCCTCTGTATCCAAGGTGTTTTTTCGTCCGCCTCCTCCTCCTCCTCCTCCTCCTCCTCCTCCTCCTCCTCCTTCTCCTCCTCCACTACTAAGGTTCAAAGCATAATCAGCTTCCCAAAGGCACCACAATCCTCACGAAAGCAGGATGGGGGGAAAGAGAGAGAAGCGAAGGGAGCAAGAGAGCTGGCAGCAGGCTCAAAAGGAGCACCTGTCAGCGTCGGAGATTAAAGATTTTTCCTCTGGGAGGAAGAACTGCCACCACCATACTTCTTCTTCTTGGGGTTTTGCGCTCTCCTCCTGTTCTCCTTAGCATCCCCTGCTGCCAAGCATCTCAACGGGCTGGAAACTCCGTGTTGGTTTTGTTGTGTGTGGTTTTTTTTTACTTTTTGCCTTCACATGTCGTTGCTACCCCCTCCTCGACGCTCACTGGGCGGACGAGCGAAGAAAACTAGGCTAGGTGAAGCCGAAGACAAACCACAAACTAAGAATGTAGGCAGGCAGGCTGGGAAAGATGGTGGGGGGTTGGGAAGGGGTTAGAGAGAGAGAGGAAACACCAAGCTTGTTCTGGCTTTTACCGAGGAGCCTCCAGTCACATCTCAGAAGATCACATGGCGTTCAGCTGAACGCCAGGAGAGAGAGACAGACACACACACAGAGAGAATGAGAGAAAGGGAATGAGAGAGAGAGAGACACACATAAAGAAAGAGAGAATGAGAGACAGATACACACATACACACAGAAAGAGAATGAGAGGGAGGGGGAAAGGAAAAACAATGACTGATTGCGGCCCACTACAGCAAGGCTCACTGCAGTGTCGGCAGCAAGCTTTTATCTTTTAAAATATCTTTATCTATATTTATTATATATTATATATTTATATCTTTATATTTTATCTTTTTTAAAAAAATCATAGTAGTGGTCCACGGGATTTAAAATTATGAATTTAGTGGTCCCTGGGGTCCAAAAGATTGGCGGCCACTGTTCTATGTGATAGCCTTTTCCCTTCCTGATCACAGAAACTCAGCTGCCCATTTAGATTATGTGATTCACTCTGTCCTTTTGAGTAGAACCTGTACCTCTCCGAGAAGTAATGGAAATATGAAGTACTTCATATATCTATGAAAACAGGATAAACTACTAATATGAGTGTTTATCCCATTCAGGGTTTAAAATACGTATTGAGGTAATTGCCCAAGTATCATTAGAAGTCTTGTTATAAATCTTTTTTAAAGTTGATGTTGACTTTGCAAGTTATTGTCAAATTTTCTGGTTAACCATTTATGTAAAAAATATTGACAGTGATCTTGGCCTTTACATAATAGTTTTATACCTTTGATTATCAATTCCACACAATCTTATTTTATAAAAGGTAACCAAACATCTGATGACATTTATATGCCTTCTAAAGTAAAGTCTCATGTACTTTCTATATGCTCCACTGTTTCTATCGATATTAGTAATAATTTGGATTTCAGCTGTTGCTTGAATTTTTTTAACTAAGAATAGTTATTCTAAGAGAAATTGATTTCTAGATGTCATATATCAAAGTTTTAATCTCAGATAAAAATAAATGATTAAAATGCACTGAATTATAAAAATGGATATCACTTCTGGATTGATTTACTAAGAAGTACTCCTGCAATAACCACCTTACATTATTTTCAGTAGATTTATAAAATAATAAGACATTCATTTTTAACAGAGAGAAAATCTCCTAGATTTTCTAAGTTAAATGTATTATTAAGATGGAGTTTGAAGTTCCTGATTTTCAGCTCTTATCACTCGTTTTTTCTATAGACCACTCCAGTCTTATTGTTTTGGATTATTTTGTATTGTGTATGTGCCGTTAAGACAGTCTTCATTTTTGGACGCTGCCTGTACTTGTCCCTTTTTTCCTAGCAAGATTTTTGGAAGTGATTTGCCATGTCTGCCTTCTAGGGTTAAGATGCAGTGACTGGCCCAAGGTTACCCAATTGGCTTGATGCCTGAAGTGGGATTAGAACTCACAGTCTCCTGGCTTCATGCCTTATATCTTAACCACTACACCAAACTGGTTTTCCAGTTTTGGATCATTCTAACGCTACGATATTTTTAAATATACAATTAAAAGAGTATTGTTAAGGTAGGTATGTCTGGAGTAAAGAATTGAAATATACCACATTAGCAATCAATAACTAAGAATCTTAAATAATGTTAAGTATGTTTCTTATGGTTTTAAGATAAGACTAATTCAACAAAATATTTTTTTCATACTTTATGAATAAACCAGAGAAAACTCTAGAAGAATTGACTGTCAACCTCATTTTGAAATTATAAAATGAACAGCAAGGCTCTTACTCATATAGTATGGACTTGTCCCATTGGTTCCTAATTTTGATATAAATGAGGTTTTAAAATGTAAACACAGTAATGAATTACATACCAAAATTTTTGAACTTTCTGCTATATGAAGAACTATAATTTTTTTTGAACATAAGGGACAACATCTCCCCAGATTATTTTTCAATGTATTCCCAGACTGATACCAGGTCATCCGGGTATGCTTATTTATGAGCTAGCAGTCAATCAAGGTAATAGAAAGACTGATCAGTAATATTTTATGTAAATGAAGATTTAATGATATGTTTAGAAATTTAGCTGAATGATTTGCTGTATATCGGGTCCCCAACCCCTGGATCATGGACCGGCAGCTGGACACGACATGCCAACAACCGGGCCATGCAAAAAAGCCAAGCCCAATTTGCAAGATACAGGCAGCATGCAAAAACGTGCCCACTCTGGTCCACGGAAAAACCTTTTTCCATGGAACCAGTTCCTGGTGCCCAAAAGGTTGGGGGCCACTGCTGTATATAATATAATAGCTTTTTAATTTTTTTCCCTCCCTAGTTACTTTCTTTTTGTATCTTTACAATAACAGTAAAATGCTCAAACCAACTTAACTTTTGTTTATTTATTATTTTTTTATTTTTAGGATCAACTCATCCAGCTGGTGAATGCAGTTTTCAGCAAGAAAAACTTTGAGATTCTTTCTGAAGCATTCAGTGTGGCTTGTGCTGCTTCCTCCCTTTCCCAGAATCGTTACCATTTGCCAGTCATCGCTGTGACTGAAGGACCTGCTGCCGTCTCTCACCATCAGCCAATAGTCGCGGTCAGTGGCAGCACTGAGAGTGTCTTAATGCCTGAAGTAGAAAGTGAAAATATTTGCATTGGGAAAATAATATTGAAACTGATTCTTAAAGCAGAAATGCTGACACTTTCAGGAACCAATCTATTCTCTGATAATGATATGAGAACCAAAAATTAATTTCGGAGTATTTTATTTATTTATTATTTAGACTTATATACCGCTAAACAGTGCTTTACAGCACTCTCTATGCGGTTTACACAGCATATTGCCCCCAACAGTCTGGGACCTCATTTTACCAACCTCGGAAGGATGGAAGGCTGAGTCAACCTTGAGCCAGTGAGAATTGAACTGCTGAACCTGATGGCTAATGGCAGATGGCAGTCAGCAGAAATAGCCTGTAGTGCTGCTTTCACTGCACCATCCTGGCTCTTCTATTTTATAGAATGCATATTATAAAAACCCAAACTGTATACATGAAGCAGCCTGGAAGGGCATCTTCATATCTGGAGAATTGCGTTTTAAAAAAAACAATGAAAGGCTTAAGAATATAGTAAGTATCTGCTATACAACTATTATTTTCTCCCTTTGGAGTTTAAACTGAGCAGAATCTTATAGTAAGGCTTGAACTGAATTTAGGAAAGCCACTCAGAAGCAAGTAAAATTGGTTTGAGCTGTAGCCAGCTTATGAATCACTGCCATTGTATGACTAATGATTCAAGGTATAAACTAAGACCTGTTAATGGATAGTTAATTAATGCATGTCAATGGAGTCCTTTAGAATTCTCCCTTTGAGTAGGCTAAGAATAGCAGCAATAGCTCTTTCACTCCTTTTAAACTTGAATTCCAGAGGTCCAAACAGACAACCAATGTTAGAAGTTATAACATTTTATATGTTAGAAGTTATAACTTTTGAAGAAACAGACTTGCTGCTCTAATTTTAAGTGCATATTAATTTTAAGTGCTTTCCGAAATAAGAGGGCAGAGGCTAATCAAACCAAGTGGGTTAAGATGTCCCACAATGGGATGGCTTTTACTGAGAAGGCCTCCCTAGGTTCTTTTTAGGTGTCCCATCTATTTTTGTAATGTATTTTAGTTATTATATATATATAATATTGTAAATTTTAAAAACTCCTCTCAACCTAGGTTTCCCCAAATCAATTTGGATAAAAATACCAAACCAGTAAATTTCAGAAGAAAGGAATGCTAATTTCTTTGAATAAGTCAGGGTTGGTGCAATCAGCTATAGTAGAAGTGATCTACAATGTTAATAACATTGTTATACAACAGTGGGCCATGGAGCAAAATAGAGCATTAAGAAAGCAGCTGTCGGCCTTATCATCCACTTTGTAGGTTATATCAAAGCTATTGGAGACATATTGTTAAAGGCTAGGAGCATCACAGCTGTCTGATTGCAAAGTCATTCCTGGCAGTTCAAGAATGTGAAGTAGAGGCTGGTAACTGGATGAAGGGTCAGGCAGGTAGATCAGAAAGCAAATTGATCCTCTAAATGTTCCCACATGTTCTACATTGACAGAATGTAGAAACTGCAGAATGGAGCTGCACTGTTTTATTACTATCAAACATTATACCAAGGTATGAGTTTCTTGGTAGCTGGTAATTTCCTAAAGATGTAATACATAATGAGTCAATCTGGTCTAGTGGTTAAGGCACCAGATTTTAAACCAGGAGACCAAGTTCTAGTCCTACCTTAGATATGAAAGCCAGCTGGGTGACTTTGGGCCAGTCACACTTTTTCAGCCCAACTCACCTCACAGAGTTTTTGTGGGGAAAATTGGAGATATGTTTGCCACCTTAAGTTATTTATAAAAATAATAATGATGAGGTTAAAAAAAATAACTTTCCTTTCTCATTTCTTCACATGGAAAACTTTGAAGTAGAAGAAATGTGTGCTTGGAACTATGGATAAGATAGGAGTAAGGGAATGAAGCTGAGCTGTTTCAGAGAAATGAGAATACATGGGAAAGAATTGCGTGTCTCACCTGCTTAAATTGTGAATCATGAGATACAATATATCCTATCTTTTAGTTTGATGAAGGAGTGAGAAAGAATAGTATTATTAAACACAGACTATATTTAGGTTATACCAATGGTGGCTAACCTTTTAGACACCGATTGCCCAGACGAGTCGCAACTAACTACATACTGCTCCTCTCTTTCTGAACATGCACATGACCCCATGATGTCATTGCCTAGCACCGCTACTCCTCTTTGAGCATGTTTAGCTCTGGGACGATGCTGGAGCAACTTGGCTCCAGCCAAGAGGATTCGGCATGCCCACTGCGGCACATGTGCCATAGATTCGCCATCACTGGGTTATAAATTTAAAAAACAACTATATGATGCAGTGTAAATTTTAAAAAAACAATGAAAACTATAAAACAATAATTAAATGTAGTTTTTGGAAGTTGCCCAGAAATGATATTTGAATAAAACAATCAGAAAATTGTCAGGACTTCTGTATAGCTTTGCCTTTTCCTGGAATTTGAGGAGGAAAAATAATTTTATAAATCTTTTACATTCTTTAGCTCAAAGTGACAAATGTGATGTCACAGCCACTGACTCAAGCAACTGTAACCTTGGATCATGTAAAGTCTGTTGCAACTAAAGCCACAGTCCTTCAGCAATCTACTTTCTCTCTGTCTGGGTAAGCCGAATATTGTTATTCAGAAGCTTTGTTCTGCATCTTCAGTTTGGAAGATTCCCATTCTTCCCAAGAATAGGAAGATTGAAAATAGATAAGAATCCTGTAATATTTATAGATAGCTCAGTCTTTTTGACACTTGAATTCATAGTTTTTCTTTCCAAATAATATCTTGTGACTTTTCGTTCTGTTTACTTCTGTTTGAGGTTTTGTGAGCCACTGTTACAAGCAAGTGCTTCCAGCTTCTGGTATTTTTCATAATTGTTATGTATATGGGGGCATCAATTTCCTGCAATTTTACAGCTATGCTTTTATTAACAGAGACATTTTTGAGCTGAATTTCATGAGTGTCAAGCCTGCTAGCGGCTATTATGACTTTACAATCAGCATTGATGGAGATAGTCAGTTTATAGCAAACAAAGTTGAGGTAGGTATATGTTCTGTACTGATTTTTGTACTGGAAAGAACTTGTTCATTAAAACTATTTTGATTCTTGTTAGTTAAAAATACTTTTGTCCATATATAATTTGTCTTTCACATAACTGTCCTGCATGGAATATGTCGTTTCCTTTCTCCCTTTCCAAATAACTGTTGCCATACGACTAGACCAGTGGCTCTGTATCAGAATGTGTGATGGTCAGACTTTGAACATCTGTGATCAGAAAAATTTTCCTTGGGGGAAAAAGTGTATTGCATTGAATGAATGTGAAGGTCAATAACAAACATAGTTTTAATTAAATGAGTATAATTAATGTGATTATACTATATTTTTATAAAACGTTGGCTTTTTTGTAGTGGCAGACATTCACCCTGAACTTTTACAAAGGTTCATACCAAACATATCCTAGTTTTCTCAAATAATATTTCACATTTATCACTTTTGAAAAGACATTCAGTATTTTGTACTATTAAGAGGTAGCTGCTTCTTTTGCATTGCTTTTGTAAAAAGATCAAGCTAGGAAATCCTGTCCATGCTTCATTTTTTATTTAGTCTGTATTTGGGGAATGTACATCTGTTACCCCCCTTCTATTCAACATCACTATAATTGCATGTCATATTTACTAGAATTTGTCTAATTAAAAATTAATTTGGCAAAGCAACTAGCCATGTGCAAACAGCATGCCAGCCATTTGCATGATACTTTGTAAGAGGGGAGTTGATACAGTTAAGAACCCAGATTCAGGCTCCATCTTTCTTGGCAGTCTGTGATTCTTTGAGGTTAAAAACTTCCCTTCTGAAAATTACTCCCTATTGTCAGAGCTTCTTCCCTACATGCAGTTTCTCTGTCTTCCCTTGTACCTGGGATCTATGTAGAGTGAAGCAGGGAGCCCTGGAAGAAGAAAGAAGAGGTCAAGTTATCTTTCTGCTTCCAAATGACAGAGCAGTGCTTGTAGCTGCTCCTTCTTGAGAGTCTGCAAATTTGACTTATTCATCCGGAACTCCTGCAGATGTGGCTGATGTTGTTGGAGAGGGGTTCACTTGTAACCAGGTTAGGAGGGGGTCATTGTGTCCCCTCCTCTCTTAAAATAAAGAGAGGTTCTATGCAGTTTTTTAAAAAAAACTTGGATGCTTATTTCCTGCTCATTCTTAAGGATTTATATGGAATGGAGAGTTACTTCCTCTGGCAAGTCTAACTTTTTCCCTGAGGGGCTCAATGGATGAAGCTATGTGCAAAATAGCTTCATCCATTGTCATCATTTTTCTGAATTTTTAAGGCAACAAATTTTGTGATGAAATTTTAGTAGTGCAGTTAAAAGAGTTTCCAGCTACTGAAAAAAAAACGAGTGGTTTTAAGACCAGGAGCAAGTTGCCCACCTGAATTTGGGCCCAAAAAACTTTTATTCAGTAACACTGAAGAAACATGAAACACATTTATTTTGAAGTAGGAAATAGAAATTTATTCTGTAGCTTACTTGCAGTTCATCGATATTTTGACAGATCTTAAAGCAATTTCCAGATTGCACATTGTGAATTTTTTTCCTTGCAGTCTAATACAACTGTCTTTTCATTTTTATTGAATTCCTGTTTTTTTAAGTCATTGCCAAAATGACACTGATGGCAGTTGGAAACAATTTGTATGTGTGTTATTTTTTTTCAAGAGCTGTTTACCATATTTGATATTCCTGTCACCCCTTCAATTGCTTACTTAATTGAAAAATTAGCATTTAAGATTTGTTGCTCAGCATGCATCAGCTAGAAGTCACTTATTTACACATACCAAGCTCTGCCATACATATCAAAATCAATGTGGTAATTGGAGTAATAATCTCTCTTAAAGCATCAGAGAGGAATTTATGGAACTGCTTAGGCACTCTGGCTACATAAGTAAGTACTAGTGGCCATGCATTAATGGTGATGGCTTAGTAAGAATACAGCTTTAATAATAAGGCATTTTATTACTGGGGAAAGCTATCAGGTGGTCTACTTATTAGAGGTTGTCATTAGATTGCTTAGTGCTCTAGCAGATTAACAATTACGATCTAAACATTAATATGCCAAGTAAAAATACCATATTCTCTAGCATTTATTAATGTGTGTGTATGAATGTGATGTGCCAAACAATAGACAAACCTGAGCAAAACAAAAGGCAAATCCTTATTTTAAATATTCCCAAATGTCTCCTTCAAAGTGTAGTGTATGAAAAGTTTTAACTTCATAATTTCCTCCACGATTTACTATGGAATGTTTAATTAAAGTAAAATGTGCTGATGATCGGATAGGAAACAGTTTTCAGACTGTTGACATATTTTTATGCGTCTGAAAAGAACAAACTCTTGTTCCAAGTTCCCATTGATCACTGTAGCTGAGTATTCAAAATAAGCTCAGGAGTTAACTTTTGGTGTTTGTTCTGATCCAGGAAACTCAAAAACAGCTTTTTTGAACTTTGAATGTCTTGTGTAGCTCAAATTATTTGTGCTGATTATTTCATTGTGTATTCTATTTTATTGTTTTCTTTTGGGTATCTAGCTGTTAACCAGTGGAAACTTAATTTTATGATACCCAGCTGTGCATCCTCCAAGCATTGGTGCTGAATAACTGCTGCTCATTCCCTTATATCTGGTTGCATAGTGCCCAAGTGCTCTAATTTGCCTTTCAGTATATGTATTTTTAAAGTTTATGAACTCAAGAAGCAAATTAGACATCCCAATACTGTAAAGTGAGATAGAATAGTAAAGTACAATTCTTATTACAAAAAAGAGACTAATAAACTTTTTTTCCAGATTAAAACTTGGCCTCTCAAACTGAAATGACCCCAAATGTGGAAGAGATTGAAATGAAGAAGGGAGCAAAAGATAACATCAGTTGTATAACAAAGCTCCAATAACTAACAAATAATAATAAATTAAATTGAACTTTAAGGATAGAGATTCCCTCCTTGTAGCATAAACGCATAATGCTGATTGTTCTCAACTACTATAATTTAAGCCGACCTATAAAAATCCCATAATTCTGCAGAATGCTGCATAGAGAGCCATAGTAAGCATTTCCAGTGATTAAAAAATGGGGCTGTCAGCCACTGCTAGTCATATTCTTCTTCCTTAAATTGTTCTCATACAATCAAACCTTGGTTTGCCTACTATACTATTATTTCAATCATCTCAGTGAATAAAGTTACACTGCCTCTTTTCTGGAGACTCCATCATTAATCAATAAAGTGTTACAAATGAATACTTTTAGAAGAAAGGGTTGGTTGATAATTGATAAATATATTAATGTATGAATGTAATTATATCCAAAATCAAAAGCTGATCCTTGGACTCCTTTTTAATACACTCTCAAAAAAAGAGAAAAGAAAATAAACTGGTGCGGAAATGGCCTAATTCCCAAAATTGAAGCATGAATAAAAATATAACTCATAATCTGTTTAAAATATAGCATGTTTTTAAAATATAGCATGTTTTGTGTATGTAAAGTGTGTGTAGAACTCATAATTTATTTATCTTGTTTGCAGTTGAAAGTCAAAGTGTCAACTGAAGTTGGTATTACAAATGTGGATCTCTTTACTGTGGATAAAGATCAGAGCATTGCACCCAAGACTACCAGGTAAAATACCAGTACATATAACTCAGTACTGACTGTCAACACTGTAAATGCAGGGCTTGCTCACATGTTATCAAGGAAACAAATTATATAAATTGATCACACAGCTGTATTTTGAGGTTTAAACTATTTGGATTTATACTAGATGTGAATGGTTGGATGTTTACACTCTTAGCAGCAGCTAGTCCTTTAAAAATTTCAACTATCAGATTATTAATGCCTTGACCACTCAAGTCAGCCAGGGCAAATGGAACACTGAACAAAATTCATTATTTTAATTTCTTTACTGAACCTCTTATATCCTTGACTGCTTCTTTTTGAAAATGAAAGTGTTTGTCTGTAAAGGAAGATTATACTACTTGAAATTCTAGAAAGTTGTATTGTTCTTTCTGCCTTTACTCTTGTTTTTTTACAATTTCATTTTGCTATTCATCCACCTACCTTTCTCTTTTTTGTGATTCAGCTATGCAATTGCTAATTCTTAGTTTGCACTGAATATCTTTTAAGACTTTTATCTGATGCTTTTAATAATGCTTTGTAATCTGGCTAGAAAGGGCTCCGGGCCTCCAATTCTCCTCCTTGCCGTCTGCATACCATTCTTTTCATTTCACATCTCCCAAATTAGTTATGACCCCATTTCCTTATTGAACAATCTATTCCAGGGTTCAAGCTTAATTGGAAATCCAATCATTTGATCTATAAGCTTTAGTTCCTAATCTTAAATATGTAATATAAGATTGTAGATAATGTGCTCTGAGATGATAGTCAACTCTCTTCATACTATAAAAAGACTCTCAGTAATTATACATATAATAAAAATTAATTCTAGGATTAGACCCTAATAAATCATAGATCAGATTAAGCAATGACTTTGGCTTAGCAATAATTTTACTCATCAAATGAAATTGAATGTGAAGCATGACCAGCCTTCTTGTAACTTGGCTTTAAGAGGGCAGAAAAACAACCTGCAAGTCTCCATAGTTTTCTCATCTTTTACTCAAGGATGAACAGATTTTAGACTTACAAATTAACTTGCTCTAAAAGAATAGGGCCATTTAATTATAATTAATAAAATGAGTACATGTATACTAAAAATTAAAGAGTGTTTCTAAGTATTGGCTTACCAGAAATTTGGGGTCAATGTTTGACCCAAATTGAGTCCTTCTATACAAAAAAATATTGGGTTTTCACCCATAGTCTTTTAGCAATCTAATTTGGGAATAAGAAGCTTTTTAGTTGCTCCCGTAATACATAATATAATAATCAGAAGCCCTTGTTGATTAGCTACAAATCACACAGATTTATCAGTAGATCCCAATCTACTTTGTATTTAATTTCCTGTACATATTCACTTTTTTCTTTCTTAGCAACAATTCACTTCTGATTTCAGGGTCACTTACCCAGCCAAAGCCAAAGGATCATTCACAGCTGACAGCCATCAAAATTTTGCCTTGTCCTTTCAGTTGGTTGATGTGAACACTGGAGCAGAATTAATCCCTCACCAGGTTAGTTAATGCATGCCTACACTAATCCAGAGTGACATATTTAGCAGAAAGGATTGTGGGTTCAGGTTGCTTGAGAAATACTAAACAAATGTAACAGTTGGCCGTAACAGATTTGAAGGTAAGGAGAAAACTGCCCTCTTTGTGATTTGCTCTCTTGTTTAAATGAACAGACAAAATAAGAGACAGGCAGACATATATACTTAGGAAAGTACCTTATGCCAAATAAATTGTTGATTTATTGCTATTTATTTATTTAGCTATTTGCTAAATAGCTGATCCACTGCTATTTATTCTTCTGTACCAGAACTCTTGAAAAGATCAAAGAAAGTTGAAATCTTGTCAGAATCAGGTGTGTTTCATTGAAAGAACAAATGTTTGGCTTCTATCATCTCCATTGTCTCAGGTTAGAATATGTTTGGTGGATTGGTTAAAACACCAGGCTAGCAAATAGGAGCTTGTGAGTTCTAGTCCTATCTTAGGCATGAAAGCCAGTTGGTGGCTTTGGGCCAGCCACTCACTCTCTCAGCTCAATGCACCTCAGGGGATCATTATTGTGGAGAAAATAGAAGGAGGAAAAAGTATTAGGTATGTTTGCCACCTTGAGTGATAAAAAAAAATAAAGGTGGAATAATAGTAACTAAAACATTGACTAAGTTTTGTGTGATGCTAAAAACACACTGCTGTCAAAATTACCAATCCTGCCAAGTTTAAAGAAATCTGTAGAGCATTCAGAAAGCTGCATCAACCCATTTTCCCCAGCTATGTTACTCATAGATATTTCAAGTGGAAGAAATGAAGACTAAATGCTCAGATCACCTGCTTTCTGGTGTCTTTTCTTTTTTTTAAAAAGTTTTATAAGTACAAAACAAAAGAGAAAAAACAAGAAAAACTTTTTTATTATTATTATAACTATCCCCCCCCA
>JANHFO010001520.1:120052-133754 GCA_032468095.1 Pareas carinatus
GCCTTCTCAGCGGCAGTGCCAACCCTATGGAACGAACTCCCTCTGGAGATTTGTACGATTGTTGATCTCTGGGCCTTTCGGCGCACCCTCAAGACCCATCTTTTTATCCAGGCCGGGCTGTCCTGATTCCCCAGGAGTTTTAGCTGTATTTGGTTCCATGGGGGCGGGGGTTAGTTTGTGTTTTAAATTTTAGAGTTTTTAAATTTAATAGCAGCCTAGGTATAATTTATTTTAAATCTATTTTAATTATCGTATTATATGTTTTTAGTTGGCTGTTCAACGCCCTGCGTCCTTCGGGAGAAGAGCAGTATACAAATTTGAAAAATAAAAATATAAAAATAAAAAAAATCTATACAAGTATCTATCCATATGATTTATATTAAATACATTTAAAAAATTGAATCACAATTGTTTAACAGTACAAAATCACGGTATCTTTTTAAAATGTGAACTTAAAATTAAATCAAAAAAATTGTACATTAACGACAAACATTAAAAAAAACTAAAGGAAAAACTAAACTCTGTACACTAAATTCTAAACTTCAAATATAATTCCATTAAAAAGGGTCCCTTTGAATTCAGTGAGATCTAGTTTTAAGCAGGTATTCCAAAGAAGCTGGCTTTTTGTATAAAAATAAATGCAAATATCATTCCTGTATATTTTTTAATTTATGCGTTGAAATGGTTGCCTCAGGGTTTATATTTTGGTAATGGGAGTTGTATTGGCAAAAGGCAGGTTTTTATGTAGTTTACCAAATGGAACACAACTGAAACAAAGCATCATCAGAAAATAATACATTGATTTCTGTATTTTAATTACTTCAGAGGTACATTGTTGCATTAGTAGATCTATTAGCTGACTGGTATGCATGATTTATGAGAAAAATATGCTGTCTACGTGGGTGCCTGATTGAAATTTGGCATTTTCCTTTTTTAATAATTATTTTATTAAAAATTACAATTAAAAAGATAAGAACCAATACAAACTAAACAAAAGGAAAAGAAAGATGTCAATTGATTTTGCACTTTTCCGGTGGCCTTTGCAAAGTTTCAAATGTACACCATGACTTTGGCAGTGGAGAAGAAATGTTACATTCTCATTCAGGATATTAAGCCCTAAATCAGATTTCTCCTCCTTTTATTCTTTTTTTAGAATCATATCTAAAAGATGGATTTCATCTGAGTATTTTCTTGGAGTTCTCAAACTCTGCATTTTAGAAGTAATCTCCAGTTCATTATCGTGAGATAAGCTATAGATAAATCACCTCTATTTTAAAAACAATTGCATAAACTCTGTGAACATTTGTATTGTGTCTATGGTCTTCCAAAGAAATTGAATTGGTTCATAGCCCATGAAAAAATGTTACCTACCTAAAACATTTAAATATAATATAGAATTAAAATCAGCAGTTAAAGCATGCAGTAATTAGAGTTTCAACAATCAGTGAATTCAGGCAGTGATCAGATAAAAAAACTCACTTCAAAGGCAAAACCTTTAGCTTGGTAGAGAGGACAAAATGAGTCTCTTAGGGCATACAAATGATGCTGATGCGGCTTATATATTCAAATTGTCTATGAATGTATCTTGATTGTATTCTTGTGTATGTATGTAGGTATTGAGCATGATCACTGAAGACAAATTCCTTGTGTGGCAAAATAAATTCTGATTCTGATTCTGATCTGATTCTGATACAAGAGGAAAAGCCAATTTCCTGTTTCCACTAATTAAGCCTCTCAAAGTGTTGGAAATGCACACATTAGGAGAATTCTAAGCTAGTATAAGGGTAAATCTGTATTACAGTGGCAGGAATAATACCCTATAGGTATCCTGGTCCTAAACCACTGAGGAATTTGAAGGTTATAGCTGCTATTTTCAATCTCTTCCAGAAATGGACTGGTAGCCAAGGAAGAATAGAATAGCCTTTGCCAAATTGACTTGTTCTACATGTTTGTTGGACTTCCCTGGAACTGAACTTCAAAGTGCATGCTAGCTGAGATTTTTAAGACTCGGAGTCCAACACATCTGCAAGGTACCCAGTTACTGGAGGCTCAGTATCATGCTCAAATAACCAACGCCATTCTGACCATTTGTCTCGGCGTTTTGCGTCTTACAGAATTCCCGAGTGGAGATTAATGTCTTTATGGGGGAAAATATGTATCTCAATGGAACTTTTCTTTGCAGAAACACGACAGTCCAGTTTTGTTCGAAGCATATTTAAAGAGTTTGTTATGGCTGCCGAGTTGGATTTTTCACCCCCTGAAATCCCAGAACCCACCTTTATGGAGAACATCTTACACTATGGTCTTTTCTTTGGTGCCATTTTCCAGCTCATTTGTGTTCTGGCGATAATCCTCCCTGTTCCAAAGACATCCAAAATGGTAAGCATTTCTTGTCTATGACTGTGATAGCTACAGCTGGGCATTGTCACTAACTGCAAGTTTGGCAAGATCGTTACCTGATTCCCCCCCCCTAAAATATGCAGTTTTTTCTTTCATTCTTTAGAGGACAAAAATAAATCAGTTGAACAGTATTGGGTCTATTAGAGGGTCTCTGTGCATGATAGGAAGGCTGTGGCATCTTGACAATTGCAGCTATTTCCTTAGAATAGAAATGTGAAAACTTTTTTAGCTGAATGCTACCCTTTTTTACACAATCATCCAGAGAAAGCACATGGCAGAATTGGGTACAACGAAGCCAATACAGGGTGTAGCTTATACTGAAACTGAGTGTAGCCCAAGGCAATGTTTCCGTTTCTTCTTGCTTCCTTTTTTCTTCCATTCTCTCTTCTCTCTTTTTTTATTTCATCAATCATCATCTACTTTCATTTTTACTCCACCAAGCTTATTGCCATTTTTACACTTCTGAAGACAGGTAATTTTATTTTCCCCAATACTCTTATAAGGTCTCTCATCCAAACTCTGACTTCTTTTGTTCTTCTACACATCTCTCTCTGTTCTTTTTTTTAGAGGGCGGGGGGAGAGAGAAGAAGGGAGCGAAAGAGATCTGAAGATGAATAAAGAGATTGAATCCAGTGATCATCATCGCAGAAAGTTAACATAAGGCTAGATATGGTATCTGGCAAAGTAAGGGAACTGTTCTCTTTGCCAGGAAGTGATATACCAAAAGATTCCAGATTGGGAAAAACCATGCTGGCATTTTGTTTATAGCTTGACAAAAACCGGGGTGGTAACCACTTGTAGATACAAGAGTGTTAGGCCAGTCTGTGGTCATTGTTAGGTTTTCTTATATAGTTCTTATTCACCCACTCATTATCAGGCACTTGAAACTTGATTGACTGTATGTTGCTGAGTTAGCAAGGGAATCTCCTAGAGGTAAACAATCATCCTTTGCGATGCACTGTTTCCAATTCGAAATTCATTCTGATTATTAAAAGGAAGCATGAATGTTCTTTAGTTAGCATAGTAATTTTATCTGTTTTCCTGTTTTCTCTTCTTCATTCAGAAACATTTACACTATGCCCTTTTAATTTCTGAATGATAAATGCTTTTGATTCTGTTTGTTCAAAGGGTTGGAGCTTCCTGTGGATGAATCACACACCTTCTTGGCATGCGAGTCCACTATCCTTTCTTGGAAGGACACATAAGCAAATTGCCATAGCCCTGTGACTTAGGAGAAATTTCAGCCAAGTTCATTGATGCTAAAGATACTGGCAGGCCTTCTCCCATTTCCGGAAGAGCAATGTTTTATAAGAGGCTTAAACTCAGCGTAGAGCCCTGTGCCAGTTTTCTGTGCTTTTTTTCCAGTTGACATATATTAATTGTGGACATATTTAGAATCCAAAAAATATTTATATCAAAACTTGTTCAATGAGGGAAAACAATCTGTGAATTTGGCTTCCTCTAAAAATGTCATGAATCAATCTCTCTCTCTCTCTCTCTCTCTCTCTCTCTCTCTCTCTCTCTGTCTGTCTGTCTGTCTTTCTTTCTTTTTCTTTTTCTTTCTTTCTCAAGATGATACGTTGATTCCGATAGGAAAAAACCTGTTTTTTCCTCATGTTTCCAAAAATTTCCCACAAGCTTTGTAAACTTATCCATCAGGCACTATTACCAAAGTCGGCTAGAGAGAGAGTGGGAGGAATATTTAAAACTGAAGCTGATACTGAAGTCATAGGTCAGTGGTGGAGACCCCCCCCCGGCTGTTATTCGTGGGGGACTTCAACCTGCCATCAGTGGGGGTGGTGGCGGGGGCTGCTCGGGAGTTCATGGCCTCCATGACAGCAATGGACCTGACCCAACTAATGCAGGCCCCCACTCACACGGGAGGACACATGCTGGACTTGATCTTTGCCTGTGGACAGTGGTTAGATGATCTGAATTTAGGGGAGTTAGTTATTGAGCCCCAGTCATGGTCAGATCATCATCTCCTTAAGTTCGACTTACTGCCGTGCCCTGCTGCAGGGAGGCGGAACAAACAATATGGTTCCGCCCCAGGCACCTGATGGACCCAGACAGAGCATGGGCCTTTCCCTGAGGCCTTGTCCCACGGCTCGGTCGAGGAGCTTGCGGCCTCCTGGTATAGGGAGGCTGGCGGAACTCTAGATCAGGTCGTGCCTTTGCAGCCTCTGACCCGGCGCCGAGTAACCCAAGCTCCTTGGTATACCAAAGAGCTACAGGTGATGAAACACCGGAGAAGATGCCTAGAGAGCATTTGGAGGACCAGCCGCTCTCAATCCGATCGCGCCCAGGTTTGGGCATATACTAGGTCCTACTTGGACGCGATCAGGGCAGCTAAGAACACCTATTGTGCTGCCCTTATCGCTTCTGCAGATAGCTGTCCCGCCGCCCTGTTTCGGGTGACCCGCTCTCTCTTGCAGATGGAGAGGCAGGGTGACCCTCTTAAGGGTCAAGCGGAGGATTTCAACTGCTATCTGCAGGATAAGATCAGTAGGATTCGGGGTGGCTTGGACTCCGATTGGACTAGCGCAGATGGGGCGATGGAGGCAAGTCTTGAAAGCGTTTGTTGGGAAGAGTTTGATGCTGTAACTCCCGAGGACCTGGACAGGATCCTGGGGCAGTTGAACGCGACCACATGTTTACTGGACCCATGCCCATCCTGGTTGATGCTGGCCTCCCAGGAAGTGACACGAGGCTGGCTCCAGGTTATTGTGGGGGCCTCACTGAATGAGGGGGCCTTGCCACCCTCCCTATAGGGAGCGGTGGTTAGGCCCCTTCTCAAGAAGTCCTCCCTGGACCCAGATGATTTAGGAAATTACCGTCCAGTCTCCAATCTTTCCTTTTTGGCGAAGGTTGTAGAGAGTGTGGTTGCGTGTCAGCTCCCCAGGCACCTGGAGGAATCAGTCTGTTTGAATCCGCTCCAGTCCAGCCTCCAGCCTGGGCAAAGCACAGAAACGGCATTGATCGCATTGGTTGATGTTCTCTGGAGGGCCAGAGATATGGGCTGCTCCTCTATCCTGGTGCTATTAGATCTCTCAGCGGCTTTTGATACCATCGACCATGGTATCCTACTGCGCCGGTTGGTGGGGTTGGGAGTGGGAGGCACCGTCCTACTGTGGTTCCGCTCCTACCTCCGACTGGTCGCAGTCAGTATTGACAGGAAGACAGAGGTTGACTCCTCGGCGTCTAACTTGTGGGGTGCCACAAGGGTCGGTCTTCTCGTCTCTCTTGTTCAATATTTATGTAAAGTCGCTGGGCGAGATCATCCGTGGCTTTGGGGTGGAGTTCCATCAGTACGCTGATGATACTCAGCTGTACATCTCCACCTCGGGCCACCCCAACGATGCCGTGGAAGTGATGTCCCGTTGCCTGGAAGCTGTGCAGATCTGGATGGGGAAGAACAGACTCAGACTCAACCCCTCCAAGACTGAGTGGCTGTGGTTACCGGCGTTCCGATATAGCCAGCTTGAACCATTGCTGGCTATTGAGGGAAAAACACTGGCCCCCATGGAAAGGGCGCACAACTTGGGGGACCTTCTGGATGTATGGCTGTCCTTGGAACATCAAATAGCAGCCGTCACCAGAGGGGCCTTCTACCAGGTTTGCCTGGTTCGGCAGTTGCGCCCCTTTCTTGATCAGGACTCCCAATGCACAGTTACTCAAGCACTCGTCACTTCCCATCTGGACTACTGCAATGCTCTCTACATGGGGATTCCCTTGAGATGCACCCGGAGACTGCAGCTAGTCCAGAATGCAGTCGCACGGGGGATTTTTGGAGCGAATGGGTGTGCCCACATAACTCCACTCCTGTGCGAGCTGCACTGGCTGCCGGTGGTCTTCCGGGTACATTTCAAGGTGTTGGTTACCACCTTTAAAGCGCTCCATAGCATAGGGCCCAGTTACCTGCAGGACCGCATTCTACCAATGGATACCTCCTGCCGACCCACAGGGTCCCACAGAGTGGGCCTCCTCAGGGTGCTGCCAGTCAGACAATGTCGGCTGGTGACCCCCAGGGGGAGAGCCTTCTCCGTGGCGGCACCCACCCTCTGGAACAATCTCCCCCCTGCTATGCGAACAATTTCTGACCTTCGGATCTTCCGCTGTGCCCTGAAGACCCACTTATTCCAGCAGGCTGGTCTGTCATAGCCACGCCCTAGTCCTCCTGTGTTAATGTGGAGTTTGAACCGGTTTTAAACATATTTTAGCCAATTTTATTACTAGATGGAAATCATTTTATTGTTACCCCATTTTTAAATCAGGCTTTATTGAATGTTTTAAATATGTTTTTACTGTTTGTGTTGTACTGTGCTTTTATGTTTGCCTGTGAGCCGCCCTGATTCCTTCGGGAGAAGGACGGGGTATAAATAAAATCATTCATTCATTCATTCATTCCTAGAGTCTATTGTCATTGTTATTTTTTTTAAATGGCTAGGCTTCTTAAAACAACAGCCTCAAAAGCAATATACAGGGGGAAAAACCAGTTAGAATAAAGACAAACACAGGATAGAAATCTACTAAAACAACTTGTGCGTCTATGGTCTTTGTGATAGTCCTGCAAAATAGGATTAGCTACCAGAAGCCCTTTGTTACACATTTCTAAGATATACTGCCAGCATTTGTTTGCTCTACAGCAGCTAAGAGACCTCAGCCTGAATACACAATATCCAGGTATAACATCTGGCACTTTCATGAAAAACAAGTTCTATTCTGTAGTGTGGAGAAGAGGCAGACAGGGACGCAGCGGTTGCAACCTAACACTTTATTAACAACTAACTGAGACAACGGCCCGCACTGCTGGCCCGGAACACAACAAGTTCCTTTTCCAGATCTTTTATTTTTTTCTCCTTAAGAATCAGGTCGGCATATATAGTATATAGTATATCCAGAAACCTAGTATTGGGATAAGATCACTTCCTATTTTGCAAGTCTGAATGGCTTTCACCAAACTCTATATTCAACCTTGTGAGAACTAGAGATGGTCTTTTCTGAGATGCTTTTGTATCTCAGGCTCAGATTTCTTTTACCGGACCATTGTTTTGGTTGCAGCTCTTCCTCCTGTTCCCCAAGGTTACTCCTGTTATTTACTGAATATATATAGTTGTGTTAACTGTTAATGGGGCTAAAGTGAAACTAACCTTTAGATGACCCTGTTTTGGAGGGAAATTTAAACATTTATATTTGGGCGGGCTTTTTCTAGCCCTATGATTGGTTAAGACCCGGTGGGCTTAGAGTATAAATAACAGGCATTTGCCTGCAGTTCCTCAGTTCTCATTTTGAGTCAATAAATGCTGTTGCAGCTATGCTGATCTGGTTCTTGCCTACGGAAGCCCACTATACAATAACTCCTTCTGCCGATTACATCACCTGAATGTTGCAAACACCAGTCTGGCACCCTGCTCTACAAAAGATGGCAGTTTTCTTGTGGTTTGTGATTACAACCAGGGAAAAATACAAATTGTTGCCATTATAGTACCTCATGGTGAGACACAGCATGAACTTTTTTTGAATTTTTTAATTGGTTAATACTGATATGATTCTTCCAAGCTCCAGGATGGAAGAAAAGCAAGGAAAAACAGCTGTGCAGATGAACTCATAGGTTTTACTAATGAAAACTTATCAGCCTTTGTAACTTAATTTGCCCAGGAATGCTAACATTTCATTATAGAAGGGAATTTGCTACAACTCTCCAGCACATTCTTTCCCTACTCTCTACAAAGTTTCTGGAAGATAGCATTGGTTGACCTAACAAGGTGATTTCCTGGAAAGTGGAAGAAACTTCCACAGAGGGACATTCAAACTGAACTGTCAGTTTGGGATGACCAGATTAGGTATCTTCCAGATGATTATTGGATCACATCCTTAGAACATTTCCCCCAGATTTTTCTTCTTCTTAAAATGTTGTGACCAGCAAAGACAAAAGCAACATTCAACAAAACCCAACACACTGGGAAACCTTTTTGAAATTCAACATCTTTTTTAAAAAAAGCTTTATTAAAATATATATGTTAAAATCAAATTACTTTTAAATAAAGGATCCTAAATAAATAATAATAATAAAATTTTATTTATATCCCGCCCTTCTCCTGAAGGACTCAGGGCGGCTTACAGGCAGTTTAAAAAACATGAACAAATACAAAAATAAATTAAGAACGTATTAAAACAATTAAATAGGCCTGATTACATTTAAAAGGGGAAGCAATAAAATCATATCCCAACCAAATTTAAAAATTAAACACAGGAGGACAGGGTGTGGCTATTCCATGCCCGCTTGCTGAAACAGGTGGATCTTCAGGGCACGACGGAAGGTCCGAAGGTCAGCAATCACTCGCATACCAGCGGGAAGTTCATTCCAGAGGGTGGGTGCCACCACAGAGAAGGCACTCCCCCTGGGGGTCACCAGCTGTATGAAGGCCAATACCAACTAAAGAACTGGAAGTTATGATATCACACTGTTGTGTATATGGTCGTCATCATCGTCGCCCACAGACACTGGTCAATGATGATAGACAGGAGAGGTTAATATCGGAAGCTTATAGGGTGCCGCCATCTTGGTTCTTCTTGGTTAATTTCAAGAGATAAATCTTTCAAAGAGATTCACTATCACCAGGACTGTTTGTCATTACACTGATTCCTCTGATAGTGATACTGAATAACTCAGGCATGGCTATCAAACATCAAAAGCATCTGCCAGACTATCTGCTTCAGACAATCCAAAGCTGTATGGAAAAGCACCATTTGAAATAGAATCACAGCTCAACCTTCTTCCTGTATATAGCCAAGTTATCCAGGGGGGAAAGCCAGATTCACTTAATGGCTGTGCGACTATTTCAGCGACTGCGGCAATTCGCTTAACAACCGTGGCAAGAAAAGTCATAAAACAGGGGAAAACTCACTTAACAAATGTCTCACTTAGCAACATAGATTTTGGGCTCCATGGTGGTCGTAAGTCAAGGACTACCTGTACATTGCTGGAATAAAGTAGTGGACTCAAGCAGAACTGGAGAGGCAACAAATCATGTCCTTCATGCAGCGACATTGATAGAGTCTACTTACTAAGAAAAATGGGTGGGCCTGTACATCAGATAGCTGAATAAAAAAAATGGACTGGAAGAATGCCAAATTCAGTCTAAACCTCTGGCTGACTGTGCAACCACCATAATAATGTTCAAACCCTCAATAATGAGTAAAATCAATAAATGAATGAAAACCTTGTGAAAAAGACTCCAATATCGCAGTGATGGGACGCTGAACATGAGCCAAGGTTATGAGGCAGCCGCAAGAAGAAAAAAATGCTATCCTAGATGCCTTCAACGAAGCTATCGTGTTATACTGTATTTTTGCTGAAGAATCTCTCATTCATCTCTGTTTTGTGTTGGACTGACAACAGCTGGAATACTGTGTCCAGTCCTGGGCACTGCATTTTAGGAAAGATAATAGCCAAATATGGCGTGCGCAAAGGATAAAGGGAAGGGAAGTCTGTCTGCCATCAAAGACAAGGCAGTCTTGTTCAGGGTCATTCAGAAGACAGAAGAAGCCCTGGGCTTTACTTTTGTACTTCAAGGGAGCAGATTTTAGCTCAATGCAGAAAGATGCAGAGTAGCGGATTCTGCAGCCAGACGGGGGTTGAGCTAAGTGATCTACACAGATCCTTCCAATTATTGCCTTCTGCGATGTTACGATTCTGTATTTCTATGAAGGTATTTTGGGGAGGATTCCCTCTAAGAGTGAAAACCAACCCTTGCTTTATTCTCTCAGCGTTCTTAAGCACTTCCAGCTCTTTATTATCCTCTTAATAAGAGATTCTGGCTCTTTTCTCTCTCCCCCAAAGGGAGCGTTTATGGCAAAAGGTCTTTTGGGGGAAGGAGCCTGATCAATAGTCCTGGCAGGACTTCAAGTAGGATGAGTCCCACCCTCTCCATACACACACATAGAAAGATTGCCCGATGATTTTTCTTTCTCCTGGGAGGGACCAAGCTTCCCTGAAGCGAAGAAGAAGGGGAGGCTCAGTAAAGTTTTCAAGAAACCTCCTTAAGTTTGCTTTAAGTCTTCCTCCTGGTAACCCAGAGGACGCCCCCTCACCTTGAATGACCCCAGGGCTGCATTTTCATGGGTTTGGCGCATGGCCCATCAATTGGGCGGCTTGGGTGAGGGCATGTGAAAGCCCACTTCTGATCAAGACCCTTCCCAACTAGCTTTAAGGGAAGGATTTTCTCTTCATTAAGAAGTTCAGGTTGAACGGATGGTGTCTTCAGCTTTTATGTAAGCATATTTGTATTTCTGAAAACTCTTCCTAGGCAAGTATTGGGGGGAAAAATCAGCACGTAAGTATGACAAGCCGTGCGCCCGTGTGTATGCACAACTGGGATGGAAGACTTTCAGACCCATAGGGCTTTCTTGGGGGGAGGGATTCTTTTCTCTAAAGTCTCAGGATGATGGGAGTGCCAGGGCCGCCTCTGGACCCCTTCATGGAGTCCTGTGTAGCTGAGGGTTGCACTGAAAGAATCATTTGGTGCCGGTTACCAGCACCAGCTCTAGTCTGGGTGAGGCCATCCTAGCCCCCCCTTTGCGAAGGGCCACGTTCCACATTTCTTCCAACGGTTTGTCCTGAAAGGAAAAAGATGGCAGGAGGGGCCTACAAACCAGTCAGTCTGCACTGGGGGGTCCACCGAGTTTGTAAAGCGCAGCCTCCAACTTGGTGAGGAGCCAACCTCTTACTCTTCTACCCAACAACACGGATAGAGTTGGAGCTGAGGAAAAAGCTACCAGTGATTTATAGAGCCCCACAAATTGCTTCCTCCCCCATAATGAAAGACATATAAAGCCACGTTCCTGTCAGGTTTATATGAAAATGCTGCATTAACAAGCCGATGGGAGACATAACTCTCTCCTCTCAGCCACCGGATTGATTTAAAGCCTCGGTTTAGCCCTATCCTTGCCCCGCTCACTAATTGAGAAACCAGACACAAAAAACCTGAGGTGGAGGGTGCCTTCTCTCCCACGGGACAACTGCCAGGCTGAAGGCGTCTTCCTCTTACCAGTCAAAAAGCAGAACCATTTATCTGGCTGCTTCTCCTAATTTGAGGCTTTGAGGACCCAGATGTTGCGTCACGTCACAGCCTGAATTCCCCCCAAGCCAGGAGAGCTAGAACATGTACATGACAGGTGCATTGGAGGCACCTGTGGCTTTGCACAGCCCTGGTCTGAGGGTTGAGGAAAGGACCCTAGGAGATTTTTGGCATCCAACCCACTAGTGTTTTGCTAATCCCAATTCCAACCCCAATCCTAATCTCAACCCCAAACCTAACTCCAACTCCAACCCTAACCACAGACCCAAACCCAAACCCAAACCCAAGCCTAACCTCAAATCCCAACTCCAATCCTAACCACAACCATAATCCCAACCACAGTTGCAGCTATTTCTCAGGTCAGGTTGTAAAGTAAAGGCCCTGAAAAGCAATATTGAGGTCAATGTGAATTCTAAAAATCATTATACGCCTTGTTGAGATCATTGATGTGATATAAACTCAGGTTGTGCTCGAAAATCTCTTTGTGGCTCTCAGCACAGTAAGCATTTTATAAATGAGAAAAGAGAGACAAACACAAATGACTAATTTCTACTAGAATTTTCTCAAGATGACTACAAAATAAAATCAAGAGAAGAATTGATACCAGAGGATATAATGTTCAGTGGTACTTTTGTTTACAATTATTATAAACATTTAAAGTAGTCAAAGAAATGCATGGTTTTGATCATTCATTTAAGTTTGAAATAGAATTATGTAGAAATGCGAATATGTAATTGCTCAAGTGTATTGTATAAAATTTTATTCAAATTTGAAAGAGAAGAAGAAAAAGTTAGAATTATGATACATTTGACTAAAACATTTGGTTATAATATTATTATAATATACAGATCAAAAATGGGAAAATATGTGCTTGGAAGGATTCAAATTTACATTATGTTATAATCTTAAAGAGAATATTTATAAAATAGTGTTCTCCTGGTATATGTCACCAGAGAAATTGTCTATAAAGACACACTGTCGATTTATGTTCCAAATGAGAATGAGAAAAAACACTTTTTCTTATTTGACAGGCATGTAAAACAGCTAAAAAATTCTGGATTCAAATACAGACAGTGATTCAAAGGATTTTAAAGATTAATATACAATTGTGATTAGAGCTATTTCTTTCTTTGGGGATTGATGAGCATACAGTTGTGAAAATAGTTATGAAACTGTAAGTACATGATATCTGCAGCATGATTATTACTGGATGTACATAGATGGAAAGGTTCGGTATTACCCACAATGGAGGAATGAATGGTGAAGATGATAGAACTTGCTAAGATGGTCACATTGACTTCTTTGATCAGGGAAAAGACAATTTCTACTTTTATTGCTGAAAGAAAACCCCTTGTAGACTTTTTGCATGAAGCAAAACAAAATTGAACTTACAATTTATGGCTTATATGATTAGACAGGGTAGATTACAGAAAGAGGAGAGGCATGTTGTAACCATAGAAATAAATTTATAACTATACTTATAACTGCTGTAAAGAAGAGTGGAAGCTATTTCCATCTTTTATCTTTCTTTTCTATTTTTCTTTTGCTTTCTTGCACTCTTAGCTTTCTCTTTGGCTTCTTTGTCTTACTTTATATTACTTTGCATTAGTTTTTATCTTCCTCTCAAAAAAATATTTGATGGGAAAAGCTGGTACCCAAAAGGTACATTTGCATGCTTACCCCATCTAAGATGAAATGTTGCTTTCTTCGCAGAGCAATAATTTTGATGTTAAGCATCCTTTGGTAGCATCCTCTTGTTGTATGAAGCATCTTAAGAGTCAAGCAGAAAGAAAACCCCGTTCCTTCAAATCTGCCAATCCTGGTCCCAGCCTCAGTCTGGGACATTTTGCACTTGGAAGGGAGGAAAGATTGACCGGCAACTGAATTTGCTCACCTGCAAGAAGGTTTGAGGGTTTACTCAAGCAAAGGTCTGCTGCTCTGGTCAGCCGAGTCTTGGTTTGGGACTGTAGGGATCAAATGTCTAGCCAGAGGTCGCTTGTGGTTTTTTGAAGGACCTCTGGTGTGTGTGTGTGTGTGTGTGTGTGTGTGTGTGTTGCACGCAAGATCCCGAGGAGAAGAGGAAGCCACCTAGCAACGCTGTACTAGCTGTGACCTTCCCTGATCTCATGCCCCTGTGCAGATGCCAAGTCCATATTTTGGAAAGAGAGAATCAATGGTTTGAAAGAGGAGTAAAAGAATCCATCTGTGTGGGAATTGAGCAC
>JANHFO010001520.1:179661-189721 GCA_032468095.1 Pareas carinatus
TGACCTCCCTATACCAGGAGGCCGTGAGATCTTCAGCCGAGCTGTGGGACAAGGTCTCAGGAAATGGCCCAAGCTCCATCAGGAACCTATCCGGATCCATCAGGCGCCTGGGGCGGAACCATACTGTCTGTTCTCTTAAAATGCCTCTTTTAAGAGTGGAGGGTGGAAGTGGCAGCCTTATATTGATAAAGATAAACCCAGATTGAAGGTAGATCAGATCCAATGACTTGAGTTCCTGAAGAAGAGAAAGAATATCTTACAGAACCAAATACTAAAGCAATGTCACAAACAAGCCTTATTGGAAGGAGAAATGGAAGTCATCTAAAGAGCAGTGTACATACAAAGCTTCTAAAACGATAAAGAGAAAAAGATTCCCTTGAGCATTTGCTTAACAACAGTTTGAAGTTATGATGGTTTTGAAAAAAAGTGACTTATGAACCATCCAAGGTTTATATCTGTGGCATCAACCCCACAGTCATGGGTTCACAATTCCAGTACTTGGCAACTGGTTCACATTTATGATGGTTGCAGAGTCTTGTGGTCCTGTGATCATGATTTGTGATGCTTCCCAGTCAGCTTCCAACAAGCAAAGTCAATTTGGGAACCCAGATTTGCTTAACAACAGTGGTGACTCACATAGCCATTACAGTAAAAATGGCCTTAACATTGGCTCTGGTCATGTGGTGACTTGCTTTATGAACACACTAGCTTACGATGGAAATTGAAGTCTCTACTGTGGTTGTAATTTGAGGACTACCTGTATAAGAAATGAGAGGAAAAGTATATAATCAAAGAAAGATTCAATGCTGTAGAGAAATGGTAATGATTATGTTAGGCTTTGGCAGAGACTGAATTGAGACTTGCAAGAAATACCAAAAACAACAACAAAAAAGCTTGTTTGTGTGCACCTGAAACAAAAGGAAAAAAAAAGAGGATGGACGTTTGTTGAATTCATAACAGATGATGGATGTAAGGAAGGCAAAATATCCCAGCATGGTTTGTCACAAGCCAGTCAAACTAGAAATATTTTTAGTCAAAGTTATCATTCAACAAAATGCTCACGATATCTTCATTAATTAAATGTTAAATATGGGCTGCTGATTTATAACTGACTGAATGACTGCATCGGAAAATATTCATAAATGGTTCCACATCAGTTTGGAAAAAAATATTGGATGAAGGGATTATGGCGATGATTATCAAACTTGCAGATCTCACAGACCTTGGAAAAGTGACTAATACTTTCAAAGAGAAAGAAAATTCAAAATGATTTAACTTGAAAAATGGTCCAGTATGAATGAATTTGTGCCTCCTCTTGAGAAAGGAGAGGGGAACAATGACCGTTAAGGAAAAAGAATTACTCAGTCCTGAAAAAAAGGAAAGCATGAAAAGGAAACTCAGAAGGATCCCAAGTTGATTCTGTTTGGTATAAATGGTAGAACTTTGACAGACTTTTCTGTTACTTAACCCTTCAACAAAGAAAATTCACAAAATCCCTACAGCTTACTTAAATTCTGTGTAGGAGAACTGCAGAAGATAATACTGAGATGGAATAACATTGCAGCCTTCAGACCCAAAGTTGTCATTTAGAAGTGGGGATGGACTTGTTCTGTTACTCCAGAGAAAACAGGGAAATAAATTCAGGTTAAATAATAGGAGAAATTTTGATGTAGTGGGTAAGACATCTGGCTAGAAACTAGGAAACCATGAGTTCTAGTTTTGCTTTTGGCACAAAGCCAGCTGGATGACCTTGGGCCAGTCACTTTATCTCAACTCAAGGAAGGAGGCAATGCAAGCCACTTCTGAAAAACCTTGCCAAGAAAACCGCAGGGACTTTTCCCAAGCAATTTCCAAGAGTCAGACAGGATTAAATAGAAGACAAAAAAAAGACAGTCAACTAATGAGACAAATTGCTTCATCAAGTGCACTTTCCCTTCCAATAAAGAGTTTAGTGGATCCAGCACCGAGCAGAAGACTAAAGCACCAGTTTCCTTCTGATTTTGGACTACGATGAACTAATATACCTTTCCTCCTACAATGTCCTGAGCAGAAAATTGGTCTAAATAATCTTTGAAATCCCTTCTAGTTCTATGATTCAAAGTTACATGATTGAAATAGACAAAAAAATACCCAGAAATTTTGGTATTATCATAATCTTGGAGGAGGTAAGCAAATAGTTGCAGTTCTTTCTTTTCACAATTCTGGCCTAGTGCATGCATTCATATTCTTACATCAGCTTTCCCCAACTTGATGCCATTGAGACATGTTGAAATTGCAAATTCCAGATTTCTCAGCTAGCCTCATCTTTGGCTTGAAATACTAGAGGCTGTGTATCCTAATATACCTGGACAGTACTAGGTTGGGAAAAGCTGTTTTTCTATATGGTTGAAAGCCATTTTATTCCTTACATGCCCCCCTCCTTTTTGCCTTTTACCCTGTTGAGTAGGTGACAGCAATCTGTTGCTGGGTGTATACAGATCATGTATGTGGAATGTTGCTTGTCTTAGCAAGTTGTTCCTGTCTTGTTTGCCAAGCACAAATACAACTGATGGTGACAGTCAACGTTTCTCTAATCCCATCAGAAGACTACTTGTAGCTTGTACAATAAAATCACAATTTCAGCTTGCCATCTAATGACAGAGATGAGCTTCAAGAATTTTGTTTATTCAAGACATTCTTGGGCAGACTAAGTTGATAGTCCTTCTCTAAAACTATCTCATTTTTTTCTGAGTTGGTTCAAATAAAGATAAACATCCTGGTGTTTGCAGTCTCCTCTTTGTGAAGAGGGGGATGAACATACCAATATTTCATTTAATTATATCTGTCTCTTCTGAATACCACTTGATCTGCAAGAGCACGTTTCTAATTAACTGGGTTTTTTAAGTAGTGTATGAGGTGAAACTCTTGAGTGGGCATGTCTGCATGTTTCGATGTCTTCCACCTCTTGGAGTCACCTGTATAGATTTGCATTCATGAATGGATGTATGTAGGGTTTGTTTGTTTGTTGGGAGGGGATGTACTGTTCCTCTGGCTTGCTTTTAGTATGACAAAGATGGCATTCTTATGGTTTACTGGAAAAAACTATGGTTTACAGGCGCCAGATATTGGACTGGTAGTTGTTAGACTCAGTTGCCACATTTTTACCACGTGCCATGATTTAAAAGTGGTGAACATAAGAACAAGCAAATTGTTTTCTTGTCTGTACTCAAAATCATTAGTTCTCATTAGTTGTGCCTAATTTAAACAGTTTAAACAGCCAATCTGAAGTTGTCTTGTTTCAGTATAGTTAATGTTGGCTATAGATATCTGTGTTACTTCAGGTACATACAGTTGACATTTTTCTTCTTGTTTGTTCAGCGGGAGATTAAGGGACTGGAATGGACAAAATACAGGCCCAAGATTGCCACAACATGTTCCTACTTAGGTACATCTTATTAAATCAACAGTAAATGTACTCAACTTCTTCAAACTTTCTTCATGTAACAAATTGTTACATCCTCTTAATTATTCTACATGCTCTTTCCTGAATCTCTTCCAATTGCAATGGCAAGTTTGAGCAGTACAAAACAAAACGGAGCAATTTCTTCCATGCTTTTGGAGACTATATTTCTCTGTGTACCAGTTAAAGTTGTATTTGATTCTTCCGTTAGTTCCTCATATTGCTGACTCATACCCAATTTGTACCCAATTTGTACCCAACTCCTATTTCAAGACCTTTTTCACAATTGCAATTGACAAGTCAACCATCCCCTATTCTTTTATTGTTGTTCCCCAAGCAGAATATTTTGTGTTTCCCTGTTAGTTGTCATCTTTAACTTATTTCTTTAACTTATTAGAATTAATTTCAATTTCATTTCTGTTTGTGAGGCAACAGCTACCATGCTCAATTCGGTGTGATTTTCTGATAAACATTCTCTCCATCTGTTGTTTCAAGCTATAACAAAAACATTGAAGAATACTGATTTTGTGATATTCCACTTAGCATTTCCTTCCAGTTTCATGAGTGATGAGTACTTGTGGGATATAATTTTTGAATAAGCTGTTTATCCATTTGGCTACAGTGCCATGCCATCTAGCCCTTATTTAGCTGCTTTGTTGAACAGAATAGGACTGGGTATTTTGTCAAATGCTCTACTGTTAAAAAAACAATAAAAGGCCCCTTTCGAAGGTGCTCTCCCTTATAGCTGTTGTAAAGGCAGCCATGAGGTTGCTGCATCTGGGCAGCCCTTTTACAATTCTCCTTGTCTTTGGTCTACATTCCAGAGAATGTTGTAGTTGCTCCCATCTATTCTGCTGCCTAAACTGCCTTTGCCAAAGGAAATAAGGAAATCACCACTTTGGCTGACTTTCTTTTGTTGTTCTCTTTGGCAGCTGTTTTTGTCTGCAGTTGTAAAAAAGGAAAGGTGGGGGAGGTAGACACACTGATTAAAACCACAGGGAGGGAAGATGGAGAGCAACATTTTTGCTGGGGGTTTAGGCAACAAAGGATTGCTGCAGGAGTAACTGAGCAAGAGTTCATTCTCTACTTCAGCCTAGTGTTTTTCCAATGGGTTGAACTGATTGGCTGTGTGAGGGTTGAAGGAGTTGAAATCTCAAATCTCTCTCTGGAGGTCACCAGGTTGGGAAACTATAGCACATGCTAGAACTTGTTTTTCTAATCTGGGTTCATCAGGTGGAATTGGAAATTATCAGTGATTAGTGACCATGATCAGATATAGTTGTATAAATTAAAAAATCTATATCTGGGTTGTCCATGGTCAGGTTGCAGGCAGGATGACTTCTGGAATTGGATCCTCATTCATATTCTCTTCTCATGAAAAATAGTTGCTAGGTATAAAAATGGCAGTTTCATTTTTTTACTTTTTTTTGATCAGCTATCTTTTTAAAAATGCTTTGAAGTAACTGAAGATCCCAAAGCCTTTATGAAAATGCTGAAAGTAGCAGCATCCTGCCATTACGCTGCTAACTCCCTTTCATATTTGAATGCAGCTTCATGAAGGGTGCAGCTTTTGTTGTCTTGATATGGCTCTGCTTTTGTCATTGAGAGATTTTGACTCCTGGAGACTTTCTGGACCAGTTTCTGTTTCTTGGCAAGGTTTTTCGGAAGTGGTTTGCCATTGACTGCTTCCTAGGGCTTCTTTATTTATTTAGCATATGGTAGGCACATCATGGTTTTCATAAGCTTACAAATTCAGGGACTGACTGTCAATATAAGCAAGACTTGATGGAGTTGCATATAGAAAGTCTCTGGAATTTCCCTGATAAACGCTCAGGGAGTATTCTTCCACTATGTGCTGCACTGTCTGATTTGGGGCACCACAGATGCACTCTGCGAAGGGTAGTTTTCCCCATTTATCCATGAAATAGGCAGGCTGGCCATGGTGGGTTTTGATCCTGTGAAGAGTTGCCCAATCTTGCGAGGTAGGTCGAATCCCCTTGGGTCATCTATTAGACAGAAAATATTGTGGTACTCTGGTGGGACAGTGGATAACCATTCCTGCATCCAGGCCTCAGATAGATCAAAGTCCTTCTGCAACACGTTTTTAGCTGTCCTAATAGACGGGTGTCTAGAATGGAGCCTATTTTTTTATGGCATCAGGGACACCAGCATTAATTGGTAGGTGAATATTGGGGATTATTTTCTTGTACTCCTGTATAAGTGCATTTCCCCTCATAAATGTGGTGGTGGAATATTGCACAGCAGTGGTAGCCAAAAAGTAGGGGTAGATCTTATTGTGCCTGTAGAGTGCACATGATCTGATTCAGCTGGGAGTCAATCACTCTAGTAGGGCTACTGTTTAACCAGACAGGACCAGGGCTGACTGGGCTAAAGTCACTCAGCTGACTTTCTGCCTAAAGTGGAACTAGAACTCACAGCCTCCAAGGTGTCTAGCTTGGTACGTTAACCATTGCACCAAGCTGGCTCTCCAAATAATAAATAGTAAACACACTGTAAAAAATACTGCCCCTATCAGTGCAGTTGAATGTGGATTTTTTCAAAGACTGATCTACCAACCAGGGAAAAAAAAAATGAGACAAAATGGAGACGCTATTTAATTAAATCATGAGAGTGATGCATACTTTTCAATGGAACACTTTCTTCTGACTATGTCTGGATTTACAGGCGGTCACTGTCCCTGGAGGATCCATCATGCAATGGCCACAATATTAAGCTAGGATTAGGGATATGAAGGCTCAAACTGTCCTTCAGTTACGAAACTCACTGGGTGACTTTGAGTAAATTATGCCACTCAGTTTAATTACCCACCAGGAGTTATTATTATGCTAATTGGATGCCAAAAGATGGGAGATTATATAATTGAATAGGTTTGTTTTCTTTCTTCCCACCAGCCATTCTTCTTAATTGTATAATTCTCTTATTATGACTTACCTCAGTAAGGTAATAAAATGTTTCCCCTAGTAGAAGCTTAAGTTCCAACAAAAACTGGCAAAAAGATCCTATATTTTGCTTGAATAGAAATTTTAATGTGCCTTTCCATTCCATCTTAATTCCACAATTCTTGACTTCTTTTTGCTGCAATAAACTGCAAATATTGGCAGAAAGAAAGCGTACCCTGGCATCATTTGTCTATCTTCTCCATGCCATTCAAGATGCACAGTCAGTTCATGTGATAGTGGCATGTTGGTGTACCCACTGAGATATAACTTTAGCATTAATTACATCCAAGCCATCCCTGAAAAAGTTGATCCCCTATAGCTTAACCTCTGAAGCCTAAAGGTGGTGGTTTTTTTTTTGCTTTTATATTATTTTAATTATTCCTTAATCAGGCAAGGATTCTCCTTTGCCACCCAATTCTATTTCCTTAATAAATGTGGCTTCTAAGTGCCTGTTAAAGCCACTTGGATCTATAGATGACATTTGTATTTTCAACTATTGTTCATATAACTCAGGCTTGATTTAGATTGGACCATCAAACTTCTGTCAATATCAGACTGTTAATCAATGTTCTTGCACTAATTCAAAAGTAAATGAAGACCCAGGAGTTTTAAATTTGAAGGTTGCTGAAAAAGCCTTTTATTCCCACCTCTCATTTTTAAAAAAGGGATTTTGTGTAAGCAGGCAATTTTTTGTTTAGTTTGGATTTTCTTATATTTGGGGTTTATGGAGTGAACAGAAAAATAGTCCTGAGGGATCAGGCTGAGGTCCAAATTAGCTAGTATATTTTTTTCTACCAAACCAAATGCTTCTGTGGTGCTCTCAGGGAGGAGATGGGGATGTATTCTTTTAAAGCAGAAGTCTTCAACCTTGGTCCCTTTAAGGCTTGTGAACTTCAACTCCCAGAATTCCTCAACCAGCATACTGAGGAATTCTGGGAGTTGAATTCCACAAGCCTTAAAGGGACCAAGGTGGGAGACCTCTATTTTAAAGAGTCTTTGGTGGTCTCTGAACTTGATTGTTTTCTTGCAGACATTTCATTACCAGAACTAGTTACTGATGTCGTTACCTACTTTGGGAATGAAACATCTGCAAGAAAGCATCCAAGCTTAGAGAGCACCAAGGATCCCTCATTTCAAGTCAAGTCATGTCAAGTCAAGTTTTATTTCTACCCCGCCCTTCTCCCGAGGGACTCAGGGCGGCTTACAGGCAAAATTAAAATACAAAAATTTCACCCCCCTGAGCTATTGATACATATCCTTTCCCCAGTAGTTGATATATGGAAGCACATTTAGAATTCCAGGCATATCTTTTGATAGACCTGCCACCCATGAATTGATTCAATCCTTTTTTAAAGCCATCCACACCTTGCTGGAGTTCTTACTTTTGTCTCTTCTAAATCTTCTCCCAACTAGTTGTCATTTTGAGAAGGGGAGGGATCCCTATTTTTCTGCCACCCAATGATCGCAACTATCTTTTACAGCAATTTTCCCAGATATATTTTATCCTTTTTTTAAAAAAAAAATAGCAACCAGAGTTGTATCCCATATTCCATATACAGATGCACCACAGATATGTATAAGAGATTGCAACTTTTATTTTCCATCCCTTTCCTAACGATTACTAACATAGAATTTGCCTCTTTCACTGTTGACACACACCGAAGCTACATCTTCACTAAAGCCTTCACTATCAATTCAATATTTTTTAATTATAGGCAGCTCAAGTAAATTATCAAATTGCAACATTATTAATTTTTCCTCAACTCTAAGGAAACCGTTTTAAAACTATTGCAAAATGTTCAGAATGAATAGGATTTATCTCCCTGGACTTCTTGGCAAGGCGTCTCCAGCTCAGTTCCCCAACTTGCCGCATTCCTGGTCAGCATGAGTCAACGTTTAATGCACCTGAGCATATCAACTAGAGCAAGGTTTATCTATTCATACAAATATAGCACAATGCATACAAGTTAAGAATACAGCTCCTATTCCTTGTTGATAGATTGATGCTGTGTTTTGGATATGAAAAGCAGCAGTTTCTTTCTCCCCCCTCTCATTTCACAAGATGTTGATCAGCAAAGGATGTCTCTTACAAAGAACCCAAATAATATCCTTTTTTATAATTTTAAGAACTAGAGTGATTGTCTTCCAGGAACAGTATGCATTTTGAAAGCCAATAATCATATATTTCTTGGCCCTATGGTAGGTGATTAAAGAGTGAGGGAATTTTGGATAAGCTAAGACATGCATTTCCCCCCCTAGAATTGGAATTAATTCACCAAGTGTGTCTGGACACACAAGGAATTTGTCTCTGGTGTACATGCTCTATACTTACACACAGGCTATAATTGACAAACTGTGACTACAATCATAAGACTATCATTGACAAACAAGGATTACAATCATACGATATATTCATAATCATCAAGTACATTCATCATGTCATCATGTTATAACATATAATCATCATGTCACAAAACATTTCATCATGTCACATGTCAAAACATTTGGGACAAATCATGTTATGAAACAGATTCATCATGCTATACTTAGTTAACGTCTACTGCAAAAATGACTGTAAAATTGGAGTCCGGTCACATGATCGTCATGACTTAAGACTAATTGTAGACTCAATTACAGTTGTAACTCAAGGACTACTGTAGTTTCCCAGGTGATTTGTTTCATATTAAATTATTTGCCATGTTCATGTCCTGGGAACTCCTCAGTGGTTAATACACTTTCTTACAGCAAAGCAAAAATACTCCTCTAGATAACATATATTAATGTGTAGATGGTAATACATTGCTGAAGTGCCTGATTATGTATGATACAAATAAATCACAAATATGGCTTCACTCCTATTTCATGCACCATAAAACGTGCCTATAAAACTGCTAGTAACTACTGCGGTGCTTAATTACATATTCCTGCTTAATGAGAAATAACCTTACCAGAGATGTAAAGTACTGTAAAAAAGACTGAAGTATGCTATCTTTCTAGACAAGCAATTGCTTAAGTGATTGTCCACCAAGATATACAGTATCTGAGGATAATATTTTAGTGACGTATCATTTTAATATTACGATTAGCAGTCAAATGATACTGTCTTGCAAGAGTGATCAGAAATTGCACTTAATCCAGAACAGTACAGCTAGACTGGATGGTAAAGAGAAGAAAACAAATTAAGCACAAAACAATATCCTAATCAAGGATCTACCAAAGAGAAAAAAATTCACACGCCTCACTAACATTGGCAGGGCAAGCTTCTGTATATAAATAGGGATGCACTCATCTGCTAGATAAAATGTTACCTAGTTAAGTAATGAAACATATACAAACAATGTCAGAGTGCAAGCTCCATATTTCAATTCTGAGCTACAAATTCTCTCTCTTATTGGAAAGCATACCTCAATCATACATCATTTGGATTGGCTCCAAGTGTTACTGGGCCCAATTTAGGATGAAGATCTTATCAACAAAGCTTTAAATGGATTTAAATGCTTTCCTGAGGGATCAGAGAAGCCATTTGTTACTCAGTTTCCAACAAGAGATAAAAACTTTCTTGCTTAATTCAGTATTAGATAGTTTTTAATATCTTTTATTTTATTTATTTATTTGTTTAAATTTATATACCGCCCTTCTCCCGAAGGATCTGATCTAAAAC
>JANHFO010001520.1:192041-208770 GCA_032468095.1 Pareas carinatus
ACCCAATTTCTCATTATTTTTTACTAATCATTCAGCCAATGTATAAAAACATGCGGTTCTTTCCTTTAGTTTTTCATCATTTATGTATAATTTGCAATTGCTCACTTAGTTTCTTGATGCATTAATTTTCTAATACATATTCCTTATTTCATCATACAATCTGCCAAACACTCACTGAAAATATTTGAATTTTCCACCAACAACAAATCACCTACACAAAAATGTACATATATTTACTTGCTTGTTTTTTTAAAAAAAATTATGCCATCCATCTCCCTTATAAGGTTATTCATCTGTACCTAACACATCGTTAATGTTACCATAAGCACATTTTATAGCAGTTATCGACAAATACGTTAGAAGCCATGGGACCAACATGCATCCTTGTCTTGCTTCCAGATTCGCATTGAACCATTTTTGCTCAGAATTGCATTTATTCTCAAAGATGATTTATTTGTACTGCTACTATCATACTCAGCAACCATCTTTCAAATTCACATTCATGCAGAACGCTACATAATTCAAGTCCCTTTTTTCCAAATCACCAAATTACAATAATAATTGCCTCTAAGTTAGGGATGACCATCCAGATTCTGCTATACAAAGCAAATCATCCAACTGCTTCCCCTTCCTCCATCAAGACATGCAGATGCCTCCCTCTGTAAAGCACCATTTACACATTTGCAGATCTTCAACCCTTATTTGCTCTTCTCTTGCTTCCTGGGAAGGAAAGCCCACACCTGTGAGCGACAAAGAGTTGCTGCAATATCCAATAAGCAAGACCTACTCTGTATACCAGTCTCCCCAAATGCACACATCTTCTAAATGTATTGTCATCCTTTGTCAGCTCGGTCTTGAATTTCTTCTTCTTCTCCTAGCAAGCTACTACGTACCATCCTCCACCACACTCCTTTACACATGTGGGGGAATCAGCTCTCTAAATGTCTGCAATAGCTGTGCTGATTGAGTAAGTCTAGAAGTAGAAATGTACACATAAGTAGAAAAGTCTATCTTGAGAAAAGCTGCTGTACATATGCTCACATCTTCAGGAGGAAGAGAACTCCTCAGAAATGATAGATTAGGCTGCAAATGTGCATTTTTCAAAGGAAAAGTGGAGGCCAGAAAGGAGAAATACAGAACTTCTATTTCTCAGGATGCCCCTATAAATAAAGCATTAGGGTGATAGGATGAGTGTAACATTTTCTGCACAATGTCACCAAGCTCCTCTTCAACATTAAATCATTCTGAGCTTAATAATTATCTATTTAAAGTACAGAAATATATTTCGTACCTTTATATACCCCTGTGTTATAAAGCGGAACGAGTGGAAATTTAAGCCTTTCTCATAAATCCCTTTTTTCAAGGATTCTCAATAATACCCTACTACTAGAGATGCCTCTTGAGTAGTCTAGCTGGGGAGTTCTTAGCCTTTCCCCCCAAGCCCTTCAGTCCAATTCTAGGAAAATAATTAAAATGATATTTTGGGTCTCAAACCGAGAAATAGAGAATTTAATGTTGATTTCTTTGCTCCTTCTCCTTTTATAGAATGTGGGAGTTGAATGGAAGCTAGCTTCTGGGGAAAGAGAGTTGCTTGATCTAACTACTGATAATGCTCACTGATGTCCTAATTCTAGCCAGCAAACTGGAAATTTTCTAGGAGTTAAACCAATGCGCCTCATTATTCTCGATGGAATTATAAAGGTGCAGCTTGGTTTATGGCAGTTTGGCCTTTATTTGAATGAAATTACAGAGGAGAGCATCTTTTACAAAATATTCTATCGTTTCAGGCATTCATCAAGTGCTTTGGAGACACATTCATGCCTTACCAAAACTAGGGATTCACCACATAATGTGCAGGGTGGAACCGTTTAGTTTCTCTTATTATTTAGCTAGAGGTAAAATGTGATGCCATGTTATTGATTCCTTCAACAATGGGTAGGTTTACTAAACAAATCCCATTATTGATTGCTAGTAAATGCAGTTAAAACAATACAATACTGGTCATGTTTTTTGTAAAGCGTTCATACTGATGGCCTTACTATCAGGACAGAAAACATCTAACTCATTGCAATAGTCATCTTGTCCCTTTACAGTTATTTCCTCTAAAGACTACCAGCTTGGACTTGTCCTTGTTAGTAAATCTGCTGCAGGAAAGGTTCCATTATTATGCCATGTCAGATCAGTGAGAAACTAGACTTTGAAAGAGCAGACTACTTCGAAAATGCACTTCAGCTGACTTTGTTTAAAAACAGGCAAGCGCAAAGAGAAAAGGAATCTCTCTCTCCAGTCAAACATTCGTGTTTGATTCACATCACCAGCAAACCAGGTGTGAAATCAATTGCAAGGTCATTAAACAAAGTGAAGATAAATATTTAAAATTGCTTTAAAAGCATAAAGAACCTAGAATGCTGCATTCACAGAACCACGCTTAATCAGATCGGCAAAAAACCTAGTGGTTTACTTCTTCAGTATACTATAACTAAGCTGGTTTAACTTGAATCGTTATTATTTGTTTGGCTTAGTCTGATGTGCAAATCCACAACTTTGATTAGGCAATGATTCAGCGTGTTATGTAAATCTAGAAATTTACGTGCCCTAATTCAGTGTGTTGTGCATACTTAGTCAATACAAAAGATAGAGAAACAGAAGCAGAAATATACAATGTATGCTTAGGGCAGTTGTTGGCATGGAAATTCTTGTGTGATTGGGAAGCAGTCTTTAATAAAAGGATTTCAAGTATCCTTATGTACCATGTCTCCTCCACGTGAAAGCTCCTCCATCAAAACCACATGTTGATATAATGGTGTATAGATTGCATGTTATCTTTATCATCTTTGTCAATCATTCATCTCAAAAGTGCATGACTGAATTCATATTTTTGTCTTATGTCATTGTTTATTTAGCCATGGCTTGCTCAATAAACCAATTGGCTTGCTTCTCACATTACATTCCAACCATGCAATCTGCAATTTGCAAACAATTATGCATAATAGGTTCAATTATCATGCTAAGCCAACTAGAAACAAACAATCCTTGGTATGGCTTGGTTGATGTTAGGGATCTCTTCAAAACCAAAAAATACATAACTTAATGAAAAATGGACATGATTTCTTGGTGATGTTCATTATTGCATGATTAGAAAAGCTGTAGCTCTTATTTGATTTGTAGCCTTAGATATAATGATGTGGTTTGGGACAATATGTTTGGCTTAACTTGCTACTACCTTGGGCTGGGGGCATTCTTCTTTTGTTTTGTTCTTTGGTGGAACTGATGTGATTCCTAAAACTCTGGTCTTATTGTTATTGTGTATGTTTGAGCCAAAGTCCTTGAAAACATGTAAGGAAGAGGTCAAACGCATCCCTTGATAGAGTACTACATAGGCAAATGTGCTTTATATGACACAGAGCAACCCTCTGGGAAAGACGCTTTGAATAATATGCTCAGTCAGGCCTAAACCTGAACCTACTTTGAGCTTTTATCCAGAACAGCTGAGCTTTAGGGCATATATAGATTATGAAGCTAAATGGACCATATGATTACGCTAGCCAAGTTTTGAAAATCCAAAGGAAGATTTAAGTTCCTTCTTCTGGCCTTGAAACCTTTTTCTTTTACTTTTTGGAGCTGGAACTAAAGCCTCGAAAACCAAAGAGATAATCTGGTTATTTCAGTAAACATTTGTAAACATCTGTTCATAGAATAACAGAGGTACTTTCTACTATTGTGGCTCAGCAATAAGTCCAAATTTGTATACAGTAACTAAAATAAAAGCTTTTCCATGTCTGTTCAGGTTTATTGGCAATTATTGAACAAATAATTGCCAAACAGAGTGTGCTTCTTTTTAAAGCAGCCACTCCATCCGAATTGCTTAATTTTTGACCTGGCCATCCAACAGGTTGAAAACCTGTTGTGTCTTTCAGAATCCAAAAGCCTACCATCCATAGCAAGAAATATAATATCACCTTTGTTGTCTTCTTCTCTTGCAGCTTGGAACATGGGGAGCAGTAAAAGTAAACCCAAAGACCCCAGCCAACGGCGACGCAGTTTGGACTCTACAGAAAATATACATGGCAGCTGTTCTACCTCTCAAACCCCTAGCAAGTCCACCATCCCAGAAACTCATCGCACCCCTAGTCGGTTATTTGGAAATACAGCTACAGAACCAAAGCTCTTTGGGGGATCAAATACATCAGATATGGTCACTTCTCCTCAGCGCTGTGGAGCTCTAGCTGGTCAGTATGTTTTCTGTCTTGGGAGGAACTTTTAATCTAAAATTATTTGGATCATCTGAAATATGCTTCTTTTATGTCTGAAACTGAGGGTTAGGGTTAAGAGGATGCAGTGATAAAAGGTTAAGTTCACATGATTTGCTTATTAGGGCTGGACAATCCAATAGTTTGTGGTTGGATTGTATCATGTAAAGCAAAACTATATCATGGAAAAAAACAGGATGCTCTTCCTCAGCACCTGCAACTGAAATGTTGTGGTGAACTCCTCCTCTTTGTCCAGCTCCTTTGTTTTGGTGGAAATGTCTTCTGTGCAGATGCCAGCATGTGCAGAGGACAATTGAAGCCAGTGAAGCAGCTGTTTTGATATAGTGCACCGGATCTACTGTAGTGTCTGGAAGAAGAAAGCTTTTCATTTTGTGGAACTGCATCAAAGGTTTCTTTGTTGGTGGCTGAATTAAAATGAGGTGCACTTTCAAGGCTTCCCCCATGGTTTCTTCAATTAACCCAATTTCTAGGCTTTCATGGGATAGTAAATTATAAATTGCACACACAGACTGAATAGGTATTACATAATGACTGCATTAGCACAGTTCACTGAGATATTAAGTGGCCAAGATACTGATTTAATATCTTTATGAGGTCAACCTCCTCATTCAATTTGTTGTGCAAATATAGCCAACCACATGTTTTTAATTTTTGTGCTTGCAGAGGCTATTATTTTGTATCTTCAATGATACAAAGATCTAAACTAAAAATAAGTAGGGATTTTCTGACTGGGAGAGCTACTAAGTTCATCTCCCAAAGTTGAAGGTGCTCTATTACTAGAGCTTTGTCTGGAATGGTCCTGCCCCAAACAAGAAGTTGGTCTAGAAGACCTTCAAGGTCCTTTCCAATCTTGTGATTTTATAATGTGAAATTTTGAAGTCAACAAAATCACAATATTTAAACTATTTCCAAAAAATTCTTATTGAATAACTACATTAGAAGAAACAGAATACTCCATTTGCTCATGAATATCTACCCATTTTATTATCTAGAAAAGGATGATAATCAAGCATACAGAAATATACAGATAGAGCTCGATGTACAGAGATCCTTTCAAAAAAGAGTCAGTACATTCACTACATATGCTTTCATAATGCAGTATCAATGCTGATTAATTTCTTGTGGACTGGTGTTTATTGTGTGAATGCATATTGTTCCAGGTGGAGTCACAACATTTGTGGCCCTTTATGATTATGAATCACGGACAGAATCAGATCTTTCTTTCAAAAAAGGAGAACGTCTCCAAATCCTCAATAATACGTAAGTACTTTTGTCACTGTAAGAACTTTTGTACAGATGTTGAGCTCGTTTTCTTTACTAAAATGCCACAGTAGTTCAGATGTAAAGTTTCTAATATATTATGTAAGAAGCACATAATGCAATGTGCAGCATGTGTGTTAAAAGGAAGGTAACCAATTTTCAAATCCATGTAATTAGTTGAAATGGCTTATCTTTATAATAGATCTTGCTGGGTTAACTTTTTTGTTATCCAGCTTAAATTCATCTGGAATTCAGCAACTGGAGATTATTTATTTTTTTAACGGTGGACCATCTGTATTCCTTCTGATGTTGATAAACTACAGCTTTGATTTGGTGAGAGATGCTGAGAATGATAATTCTGGATGATTTGGAAAGAGACAGGTCTGTTTTATTATTTATTTTTATTACTTAGATTTTTATACCGCCCTTCTGCCGAAGGACTCAGGGCGGTATACAGCCACAGTAAAAACACAAACAGACAAAATACTAAAAGATCCTTAAAAAACATTAAATAATCGGCTGATTTATGCTAATAGACATTTTAACACAGAAAAAACATTCTAAGGAGCATTCCATCTAGTTGTTGTTTTTAAAATAGCAAATGTAGCCAAATTAAAAGAATGGGGCTTTGCCACATGCAGCTGCTGTGCTTCTCCAATTTGGTATACTATAAATTGTGCTGGACTGTCAGGCTCAGCACTTTCCAATTAGCAGATTTCTGGGACTTGTAGTCTGATGGTGTTTGGAAAGTGCCTAGCTGGGGAAGGCTGACCACCTTTATAAAATCACTGGGAAGATAGGCAGAATAAAGACTGAAGAAGGCACAGACATGTTTTGACCTATTAGTGGTATCAATTGCCAGTTGATTGAACAGATAGATTCTTCAGAGCAGATGTCGATTCCTCTATCAAAACATTTCATCTGCCCTGTAATCTATCTGAACTTCTACTGAAGCCTCCCTTCTTTCTTTCTTAAAGTTTCTTTAAACAGCAAGAGTTGTTTATGAAAGACAATGGGTTAATTAATTTCCTTTTTTGCTCTTCTCTCTTGTAAAGAGAGCATTGTAGGAAACATTGTACTACTCTATTTTAAGTGCTCTCTTGTAGTTTTTTCCACATTGCCCGCATTGCAAGTTACTAAGATTTTAGTTAATAGCCAAAACT
This sequence comes from Pareas carinatus, assembly GCA_032468095.1. Taxonomy (NCBI): domain Eukaryota; kingdom Metazoa; phylum Chordata; class Lepidosauria; order Squamata; family Pareidae; genus Pareas; species Pareas carinatus. Next base: position 198,736 of record JANHFO010001520.1, read on the forward strand.
AACCCAGAGTGGATGTTTGGTTTGTTATGGTATGAAGATGGTTAATAGCACTGAATAAAGAAAGAATGAAGCTTAAAAAATATGAGAGAACTAAGGTAGGCAGTAAGCTCTCATTTAGTGAATAGCTTTAAGCAGAAGTTGGTCAGATATTTAGTGGGAATGCTTTAATCTCGATTAGTAGGCTGATTGGAAGAATATTGGATGAGGTGGCCCATATGCTCCCCTCCAACTTTACAGTTCTGTGATTCTACAATTTTGAAACAGATTTTGTTATCCTATGTTAATATAAAACTCTTGAACTATCCAGATTTGAATTTCTGTATTCTTCATTTTGCAACAACCAAATTTCACAAAATTATTTTAACCTTTTAGATTCACTATTATTTTGTAACTGTGTAATAAGTACATTATCAATGACACCTAAAGATGCAACCTTAGGGAGTTCTTTTCAGATCCATTATGTGGGTCTTGTACATAAGTTAGCAACTTTATGGACTCCCATTCATCAGACTGGTCTGCAGGTGCAACAGACTTTTAGTTTGGACTTTAAACTAAACAGACAAAACCTCACAGTCTTCAAAGCAGTACAAACAATTGAGATTACTATACTTTACTGATACTTTCCTATGACTCCTTTCCCTCAAATGGAAATTATGCTTCTATTGTTCCACTATTTAGTTTATACATAGCTATGATTGATTTTCATCTTATTAAAGATAAAGAGTTGTACACTATTAGCTATTTGAAGGCACTCTGCAATTCCTAGGAGCATTATTTTAAAATCAGTTTTAGGATTATTTGTTTTTGTAGATGTACCCACAAGTACTCCACAACTTACAATCATTCATTTACCAACTGTACAACATTATAATGGAGCTGAAAAAGTGACTTATGAGTAGTCCTCAAACCTATTACCATCGCAACGTCCCTGTGGTTATGTGATCAAAATATGAGTGCTTGGCAACCCTGGCCTGTATGTACGACAGTTGCAGTGTCCTGAGGTCACGTGATCAGATTTGCAATCTTTCCCATCAGTTTCCAACATGCAAAGTCAATGGCGGAAGAAGAATTTGCTTGACAACCCTGTGATTCTCTTAACGACCATGTTGATTCATTTAACTTCCATTTTGCTTAGCAAAGGACGTTCTGGTCCCAATTATGGTTTTAAGTCAAGGACTACCTGTGCTGCCAAGCCAGGGCATTCCTTTGTTAATATTACCCACTTGTTCTAGAGGCAGGTCTTGAAATTTCTGACATTGTCTCCTGTGAAAGGGAATAGCTCCATTCCAGTTTTGACCCAATGTTGCTTCTACTAAGAAAACTCTCCATATTCTCCTTTTGCTTCCTTTCTTTGCCATCTTTTCTTTATTTGCATGTTTTCTTTAAGGTTTAATATTACAAACTACATGGCAAACAAGTTCATGTTCAGCAGCTTGTTGTCTGGGGATTAAATCAGAGGAATTTCCGCGTTGGAGATGAGAGAGGAGAGAGACCTCCAATTGACAGGCTTTCTTTTTTCATTCCACTTCCACCAGGAGGCCTCCATCAGTCTGTGAGCTGTGCATGTTCTGCAGGGGTGGCTGACAAGTTCCACATCTTCCCATAGGTGGTCATAGACTTTCCTAATACTTCCATATTGGATGCTCCTATGGCCACTCTGACCTCAGGGCCAATCCTTCAGGAGATGGGTGGCTAAGATATATGATGAATAAATAAGTAAATAAATACATGTAAATAAATACATGTAAATAAATACATGTAAATAAATACATGTAAATAAATACATGTAAATAAAGACGGGGAGAACACATCTAACATCAAAGGACATCAAAATGGAGATTTTGCAAGGCAAGATGAACTGCAGCATTAATCTAGTTTATGGCCTCTATATTATGGACCAAACACTTAATCTTGCTTCCCCTTCACAGAGCATAGATTGGTAGGATCCATTTTTCAACCAGAGGCATAACAGCCAATAGGACCATCAGGGAAAAGTTTTCACTGCAACACTGCAATGTAGACTCAAAATCAAAGTCAGCCCTTCTGTCAGATCCATTCATTGGTGGCAAGGTATTTGGCCCTGGGTGATATCTTGAGACTAAGGACTAAGAGGAGAGCTTTACCTCTCATCTGGAAAGGTGAGAAATTCTCTCAAGTGGTGGTTATCAGAAGTCTGCTTCAAGATAAGAGGTATGGGCTTCTTACTATATCTAACTCACCATCTAGATACCAGGCTGAGGGAACGGTAGGCAGGGTTCACTGCCGAAATTTTGCAGATCACAAAGTCTGGGTGGAAAAGAAAGCAAAAGGCAGCATAAGTTTCTTTGAAGTGTGCATGATATGGCTCACCCTGATAATATTCAACATCCCAACTCAGAGTCTCCCCGTGGAGCACCAGACCCTCTAACCAAATCATTCAAGTGGATCCCAGGTATAAGAACTGTAATCCTAGAGACTAAGCTGGAATACCACACAAACTAGGATATGATACTGAATTCATGCAGACCATCTTAGCCCAATTACTTCATTCAACTGGGCAACAGAAGTAGCTCTTAACCACATCATCTAGCCAGATCCCATCAGTCTGAACCCGGATCCAAATTTTATGTCTTTCAGCAGAGCCAAAAATTGATAGTTTCTTCCTTTGGCTACAACTGCAATATCCAGCTCAGAGAAAGAATGATGCAAACTAAATGTTAAGATGTACCATCAAGATCTGCATGAGATGAGTCTCAGATAGTTTTATAGTTTTATATTGCCGGACAGACAGGCTGGAGGCAAGGGTTTGTTCAAACAGGATCTTTATTGGAAACACAACTGTCAAACTGTTGAACTGTCAAACCGTGGCAAGCCCGGGAATCCCCGGGCAGCCGCTTTTATACTAGGCGCGCTAGAGCACGCCTTAGCCAATCAGGAGCCAGCTGTTAGATTCTTGACACTTTCAGCCCGGGCTTGTAGAAGCCCGCCAAACGGTTGCGTTTAATATATAACATATAGTATCTGTAAAACAGCCCAGCTTGCATTGGAAAGCCTCAACAATTATAGTCTCCAGCGAAATCAAGACCTGAATCAGGCTAGGTTAAGCAATATAGAGTAAGCCTATTTCAAAGAGAATTGTAGCCCATTTCACAAGAAGTTCAAACTCTTAGGCATAATGCATCACCCCTCCCTGGCAGGAGATCTGTAGAGTTGCCAAAGAACCACCATGTTGTCCTTTATTAAACAAATATGTCAAATTCGTATACCTCAGTTGAAGTATCAAGGAATTGTCCTCTCCTATTTTGAGATGTCCTGGCTCTACTGTAAAAAAAACAAACCCAATATATTAAACTTAACACAAAGGTCCAGTTTGTACCATGGAGACAGGTTATCCAGCCGAACTGCATCCACATCTGCAGAAGAAGGAAAGGAAAGGAAAAATGTAAATGAAGCTCATCAATATTGTCAGCCAGTTGCACCTAAACATTGTTTCACATGTCTGTCATGTTCCCCTACTTTTCTGAAGTGTTGATGTTTTTTTTTTCTGGATTCTCACTGTCAAATTGGAATGGAGCTATCTCTTTCTGAAACTTTCTAGATCTGCACTGAAAGTAGATGGGAGGGAGATGCCCTCTATGAAATGTTTCTATTATAAAAAAGGGAAATGGTAAGTCCAATCTACTGTTCTCACTTTCAGTACTGTTCTAAAACTGCACTTCTTCTAATCTAAGCTCTGTCTGTTTTTCTTTCATTCTTTTATCCTGTTCCTCATGCTTTCGTTTAGGCGAAAAGTGGATGTCAGGTGTGTATGTTTTCTTTGATATTGGGGGAAAAAAACTACTAACTAATATTCTCATATTTGCAGCATGGAAAAAGGATTGAACGTTAACAATGGATTACGTTTCCTGATTTTGTAAACCATGTGTAAATCCTAGGTTTTTTTTTTCATTTTTCATACAACATTGTTTTCTTAAATTCATTCTTCTTGTTGTAGTCCAACAAATTATGCATTTTTGAATCACTGTTCCCAGTGAGCTTTCGGCTTTGGGTATTATTGTGGTTTCAAACAAGAATGTGGGAAGTATGTGATAACAGAGAGAAATCATGGACATCAATTTTAATATTTTACGAGTGTGAAAATTAGGATTCACACCACATAATGTTGAAAGCTCCTCTGCTAGCCAAAAGATTTGGTATAGCTGTGTATAATTTTTCATGTAATTTAATGAAAGGAAATGCACAAAATAGAATCTGTTAATTTCTAAGTGAATGGATTAATATATTTGAAATGCTTGAGTGCTTCTGTCCATGTGCACTTCTAACATAGCAAGCAGTTTCAGTCATGAATGGAAGCAATCCAACAAAGGTTGAATTCACTCCAATAATTTACACCAAAGAGGAAAACCTGATACGGAAATAGATGTGGTAATGACATTTCCTCCTTTGGGGCGTGTGTGTGTGCTTGTAAAATAGAGGCTGGGTCTGGGGTTTTCTGTATCTCCCTCCTATTATGCACAATAAACACCAGAGGTTATGCATTGTTTTTTCTTAAAGGATAGTTGGCATTTCTGTGGATTTTTTTTCTTGGTTCTTCTACAGATAAATCAGATTCTGCAGTACCCTATTATTTTTTTCTCAGAGTGAAACAAAGGTGCTTTTTCAAGAGGCAACTGGACTTCCTTGTTTTTCTTTGAAGGCGTTTCACTTCTCATCCATGAAGCTTGTCCAGCCCTGATTGAATGGTGGGGAAGAAACTTCTTGGATGAGAAGTGAAACATCTTCAAAGAAAAACAAGAAAGTCCAGCTGCCTCTTGAAAAAGCACCTTTGGGGCAAACATGACCTGGGTGGCTGACAATTCTTCATAGACACTTTCAAAGTGAAGCATTTCATTTCTCTGACATAAGGAAAGACTGCATAAAAATCCTCCACTCGAATCAGTAAGTTATTAGGGAGCCAATCTACGCTTGTTTTTGCTTTGCAAGTGACCTCTATAGGTTGCCACTGAAAAATTCAATGCTCGCTCCCAGCTCTGTAGTCTGAATGGCATGACTGCAGCATCAGACTGCATGGTTTTCCTGACTGCATTGCTGGGCTGTCGGAGATGGCTGCAGGAACAGAGACCAAGAACACTCCACTGAAATGCCTCTAAATTTTATCGTAAACCAGATCGAGCAGCTGCCCAGTGGAGGCTGACCATGAACAATCTACTCTAACCATGAACAATCTTTCTCTTTTAAACGATCTAACTCACACGCATCTGAATGCATGTATTGTTCAGCAATATTGGCGGGGTGGACTACAACCTGTGAGTTGGGTTTTGAGGTACAGGTAGTCCTTGACTTATGGCCAGTCGCTTTAGAAACCCTTCAAAGATACAATGGACTTCCCTGGGGGGTATTTATGACTCAGATTTGAGATTCCAATGACTCCTGCCCCCCCCCCCCACCCCACGCTCACAAGATGACACTTCAGACACCTGGCATGCATTTATGGCCGCTTGCAGCATCCCACAGTCATAGGACTATGTTTTACAACTGTTTGTTGAAAACCAACATCTACTTTTGGTTTTTGGCAAAAATGGCCCATAGCAAACCATGGGTTCAGTGAACAACCGCAACATTTGCTTAATGGCCATGGTTGTTGCTTAAAGACCACCCCAAAAATGATAAAATCAGGTTGGTCATTTGGGTGACCTGATTTGTGTCTGTCACAACCTATGATTGTAATGGGCAGACTCCAGTGTAGTCGTACCTTGAGGTCTACCTGAATGTCAGTGAGAGGAAGGAGGGAGCATCCATCCTGAGTTGTTATCCAAAGATCACCAAGAGGAAACACTTTCAAGTCTGGGTTACATAGGATACAATTTCATTTGCCCTTTTCTGATTTTTACTTTCTTATTTGGAGCTATCTGCATACTTAGTAACTAAGTAATTGGTTAAAAGAAGCCAAATAAAAAGTTCTATTTTTGCATTCCTCTTCCCCAGGGAATGAAAGTATTAGTGGCTTATCTTTTCTCTGACAAACACCTGCTTTTTGCATCTGTTGAGGTTCTTTCCACTGATCCAACTGCATGCCCTCTACCTATAAATTTGGTGTATAGCCCTGTAGTATACCACAGAAGGGGAAAATGTACTGCCTACACACACACACACACACACACACACACACACACACACACACACACGATAAAGTGTCTGTTGGAACTCTTAAGTGTGGAGACTGAAGAGGTTTTTTTTAAATCAGAAAGTACGCTGATTGTCCCAACCAGAAATATAATTTTTGAATTTTAAGTGACCTTGACCTTCTTTTTAATTTTTATTGCAATATTTCTTAAGATTGAACAAAAAACACGTTTTAATAGCCCACAGTGTCAAGGTCAAAACATGTTAACAGATAAAGTTTCTCTTACAACATTGCCATTCTGACATAGTAATATATCATAGTAATATATTATCTTGGCAATATGTATGTGGATGCTGCAAATAAAATAAAATTCTGAATATTTCTTGCTTGCACTGGTTGGAAAGAGTTTGTCTGAATGTCTATGGAGATTCTCAATCATCCAGGTCATGGTTGTCCCAAACGTGATTTTTTTCAAAGGCAATTGGACTTTCTTGGGTTTTTATTTTTTTTGAAAATGTTCCGCTTCTCATCCAAGAAGCTTCTCAGTTCTGAAGATTCACCTGAACTTAAGAGAAATGTACAAATCCATTAAGAACTCAGGTCAGGAACATATGAAGTCAGAACAAACGGAAAGTTCCAAGGAGTGCGTGCACAATATCTTACTGTGGAAGAAACTAGTTGAATCCAGTTAGATGTTTAAAAGTTGTTGTTTTTTAAAAAAATTAACACCAGTGAGCAACTATTGTTTTCTCCAGTTTTCAGAGATGCTTCGGATGTTTCCACATAACAACCCATGAATATTTGTAGCTTCCAATTGGAAAATATCTGTAGAGAATTAAAGTTTCTCGGTTTTAGAGGATAGTAGTATTAAATGTTTGATGTGTGGGTCAACAGTCTTCCCTATAAATGCCATTCCTGCAATCTAAATCAAAATTGTAACGAAATTTAAACACCACTGACACTGACATAAAGGAGAGATACAGACTCTACCGATCTTTCGGGAAGTTCTCTTACATGAGATCTCTTGCAATAAATGACTGACTAGTCTTGTTAGTTAGCTGTCCCTCCTATTGATGATTCCCTCAAAAGTGAACTGTGGAAGCCATTTGGAGCCAAGTTACTGGGCAAATCTTACATTTTGGAGTCTTCTCAATCCTCAAAATGTATACTATTAGGCTTCTAACCCTTCGTTTTCTTTTATTTTAAAAAAATCAGTTTTCACTGGAAACTTTTGCAGACTTTATAATTGCAAAGCAATTGTGTGGGGCTGTGTTTTTTCCCCGCTTAGATTAAATGCAATGAAATACAGTTAATTTGCTCCCACTAATATAAATAATGTCGAGAATAAAACAGTCATCACAAGATGAGTTTTCCTTCAAATGGCATTGTTGTGAAGCCTGTAGGAGAGAAATTAATCTTAAGCCATATACTCGACAGTATCCAATGTCACTTCATTGTTGGAACTGCGAGTAAATGCTGGGTTCTCACAGTGATATTGTGGCAGTAACGAACTGCAATTTCTTGGATGGCTAAGGCACTTGGCCTTCTGCCTAGCAACGTATTGCAGAGGGAGGAAATTTTCAAGAGAAAAAGCACATTCCATCGCCAAGTTATGCTGAAGGAGCAGCAACATTTCATCACTATGTTATAGTTAACTCCAGGACTTAAACAGATGTAGGCAAAAGGGTGGAAAGCATTTTGAACTCTCTTGAATAGTGGTGACTACATGATTTGATAATAATAATAGTTGCTTCTGATAATAATAATTGCTTCTTTTAAAAAACAATAACTGTTGTCATAGGGTTATTGCAACAACAAAAACAGTTCTCTACTATTCATCCGTTATAATTAGTTCCTAGGTTTTAAAGAAGTTGACATTCAAAACCTCTAGAAATTTGGAAAGGTTGATTTGGGTGATATTTCTCAATTTGAAAGCTCATTTGTATTCTTCTTAGTGTAGTGAATATACTTAGAAAACGTTTCAGTTTGAGATATTCCTAGCTAGACCCATACACTCAGCCACAGTTTCAACTGAGATAATGAACATCCTAGGCTAAGCTAAATGCAAAAACAGGATAATTCCTGGAAGTTTGGCATTTAAACAAATCAACCACCAACAGACACATAAACCATATTTGCACACAATTAAAAATAAAAAGCTAAGGAAACAAAAAGAGCAGAACAGATCCTCTCCAGCAGTCAACATCCAGATAAGCAGGGATTAACACTAGACAAACAATCAAGCAGAAAATAATTCCCTAATCAAAGACTACCAAGTAGCAAATCACAAAACAGTATCTATTATATAGATGTGTTATTATCGCAGAAAAACTGCCTAGCTACCAAACATTTGCCATAACATGGCAGTATGTTCACATAAAAGTCTCAGTCTTTAGATAGCACTGACAAAAACATTTGAGAGACTGCTGTGTCATAATGTATCAGCTACCACTTATAAACTATCAGGTGATTTTCTAAGTTCTCCTTCTAGTACCCTTTATTTAAGCTAAGTAACATGGAAGTAGAAAAAAGAGATGAAAAACAAATGAGGAAATAGTAAGCAAAGGAAAATTCTAAGCATCAGGAAACTCCCCAAATTTCAGTCGCACTTACATGACAGGAAAGTATTTCTCAGAAGACATTGTGTCAGGGAACAAATGTAAGCTAAATAAGAAAGAGGAGACAATGATAGAATTTACCTTCAGCTTGTTTTGAACCCATAATCCGCTTCCAGTCTGGTAACTACAGTATGTAGAATGTGAAAATTTTCCTGCCAATAACTATTTTGCCATCCATTTCAGTGGAATAACTTAATGAGATCACATATGAATCTCTGTTTTGAAACTAATTGGAGAATTCACATGGATAGCTGACTATGGTTTGGCTCAACATTTATTCTACTTTTCCAGAATGGGGGATCTAATTGGATGCCAATTCTTTTGAAATATGAATATTCCAATAGAAAACAATATATCTGCAATGTCATTGATACTCTTTGAGCTTGGTTGCTTGCTTCCGTCATTTTATTTAGCCAAAACCCATCATCAGTTTGAGTAAGTGGGGTGTTTGCTTCCCTCTTTATATAAAGTTCCTTGCCCTGAGCTCATTGAGTGATAGCTGCATATGTGCCTCAGTTCAATCCTGCATTTTATTAAGTTCCGTAGTTCCATAAGATTATAGTAGAAATCTCATAGGGTATGTAGTCTAGCTTTTCCCAATATTGTACTTTCTGTGTGTGTTGGAACAACAAATCCAATGCTAGTGGAAAATTCTGGAAAGTGTAGTTCCAACCTGTCTAATAAGTTTTGAGAAAGACAAAATTAAAGAAGTCCAAAAGGATATTATCTTAAAGAGATCAACTGTTTCCAGGATCAAATTGCTTTAAATATCAAGAGGCTTCTATTCTTCTTCCGAAACTATGTTTCTGTATTTGAAACTCAATAACTCTAACGGGGCTCGGTGAAGAATCAGAAATTATAAATTTGCCGTCTTTTATGTGAGAATGCTTGAAGTTTAGCGGTACTTTGATACTCATCATTAATTGGTTCCGTAAGGCATGATGAGTGCCAAACAAAGTTTTCCGACAGGGCATAGTGTAGTGAGTCACAAAGTAGCCGAGACTGACAAATTCTAGTTTGTGCATTGAATACCAAACAAAAGGTGAGTGCTGGGACAAAACGTCAAAATCAAAGTTTTATAAACACAAAGATGATCAAATAGAAAAAATACAACAAGTACAACGTTTGAACACTTCCCCCCCCCTTTTTCTCCCCTGACCCTTCCCTCCCCCCAAATTCCCACCCTATCCCCTCTATCCTCTTCCCCCCAACTTCCCTATACTCCCCTCTCCCCTGACTTCCCAGAGCAAAATACAGAACATATCCTCCAACAAGCAAAAGCTAAATTATACTAATAATCTAGTAAGAAATAAA
>JANHFO010001524.1:4848-17776 GCA_032468095.1 Pareas carinatus
AGAGAGAGAGAGAGAGAGAGAGAGAGAGGGAGAGAGAGAGAGAGAGAGAGAGATACAGAATGAGACTCTCTCGCACACACACACACAGAATGAGAGAGAAACAGAGAGATAGATACACACAGAGAATGACACACATACATGCACGCACACACACACCGCTCTGGTGCTTCATTCCCCCCCCACACCCCCTTCACCCATAGCATGCGCCTTTCTCTTGCTGCCAGAGAGTAGAACTCTGGCTTGGGAAGGGGGGGGAACTTACAGGCGGTGCGCAGAACCGGCTTGGGGAGGGGGAAAAGTTACTGGCGGTGCACAGAGAAATCACTTTGCCCTCAAAAGAATAATTCTTGCAGATTCAGCTCCTCGTGGAAGGAACTCAACTGTGCTCCGCTGGGTTTCAGAGACTTTCATCTTAGATTTGCTCAGTTTGATGTTGACTCATGTGCCAGGCAGAATTCAAAAGTCACACCATGCTTGTTAAGTGGAAGGAGGAGTGAAAAGCTGAGGATGACCCCACTTGCCCCCCCCCATCAGAGGCAAGAGCCGGGCACTGCCCAGAAGGCGCGGGGGTGGGCACAAGCCTCCCAGTGCATAAGGACCATAAGGTGTAGCATAAACTAGTGGCGGCGTCACTGCAGCGGGGCAAGGACAGCACTCCAAAGCCGGCCTTCATACTGCACCTTACGCTCCTTATGTGCAGAGAGGCTTGTGTCCCAGTACCTACTGGGCAGTGCCACCCCAATCCCTTAGTGCCCCCTGCCACCCCCTTTGCCTCTTAGCATCCTCTAAGCCATCCCACTGCCCCCCGAGGGGGTGTTACCACCCACTTTGAGAACCACTGGCCTAACCTGTTGAGCTTTTTATGTTTTCAGTGCAAATAGGAACAACATTTTTCCCCCGTCAGGAGACAAAACTAAATTAGATTCTGGAACAAGAATCCCCTTCAATTCAATACGCAAGATACACATGCAAACTGACAAATCCCTCTCACTTTTGAACAAAAAGCATGTCCATCCAGATTTCACAAACATTATAGGTAATACTACAAATAAAATTTCTCTTTTTCTGATTGCTGCAAAAAGTTACATCTCGTGAAGGCAAGATTTTTCATACGATGTTTGGCAAGAATCTAAAACAGTCCAGAAAACAGTGATCCCCCGGAGTGATTTGGAATAAGTAGCACCTGCTAACCTACTAACCTTAAACTGATCAAAACTGCTCTGCATAAATCAAATTCAGGGCAACTGTATTAAAAACAAAACGGTTCAAATATTATATGTAATATTTCCATCTAGACTGATAACCCAGAATAGAACTTCAAGTATATAGTTCTGGTTATTAAATTATGGACATTACATATGGACATGAGTTCATGTATAGGTAAAAGAGAAGACTCTGTGTGCATCTGTGTGTCTTATATAACCTGTTTCCCTGAAAATAAGACCTAACTGGAAAATAAGTTCTAGTATGATTTTTCAGGATGCTCGTAATATATGCCCTACCCCTAATATAAGCCCCAGTTAAGATCATCAGCAGGACGGACACATTTAGTACCAAATCTCCCCCAAAATAAGACCTAACTGGAAAGTAACCCCTAATGCGTTTGGAGCAAAAATTAATATAAGACCCGGTCTTATTTTCGGGGAAACACTATATATATGACTAGCAAGAAGCCAAAAGCACCAGCCTGAAGATGGCAAGTGAGACTTTGCCAAAACATCGCCAAGAGACTTTCCACTCTAACGGGAAAAGACTTGAACACACCTGGACCTACATACCTGGACCTGTGAAAATCTACGAAAACAAGCATAATCATTGTATATATGTTGCGCCCCGATGCGACCAGTGAGGGAAAACTCAGCATACAGATTGGGGAACTGACTGGACCAACATGTGGGCAGTGCAGGAAAAACCTGGACACCGATTGGGCACACTCCAAGCGCAGGAAATGGGGAGAGCTTTGAAGCGGGCGAGTGGCACAGAGCTGCGTCTTCAGCCAGCAGTCCCCATGTTGGTGTTGAATAAAGTGTTAAGTTGATCGCATCTTTGGACCCTTATTGCCCCATAACCAGTACACATCAGTGGCAACAAGGGTGATAACCTGTGGCTTAGTAACTAAGACATTAGACTCACATGTCATCCAGACCAGGTTCGAATCCCATCAAGAGTATGTCTCGCCGATGAAAGTTAGTAAGCTAGACATGGACATCCAAGACTCCCTTCATTTCTTTGTCGGTTTGTAAAAACTTCTTTGCCATTGATAAAAAAATGTGTGTCACCTTGCTGAGGCCTCTAGTCTGAGTCTGAAAGGCAAATGGTAGCAGTTCACTCCATTCTGCACTCAGAAAAAAACCAGGTGCTTTGCCTTGTAAAAAAGACTCCTTCAGTTCTAACCGAATGATGAGGAATGGAAGAATTTCTATTCTTTGGAATCACCTCGCCATTAACACTCCAAGGGTTGGTTGTTGGCTCTCAAGATTATAGATTCTTTGAGGCCACTTGGGGATTTCTCTGCATACTTAGATTCACCTGAACCAGAGGGCAAATGGCTGTGGAACTGTCAACTGCCCCTATGTTTTAAACAGCAAAAGAAACTCCTAGGACATAATTTAGCAAGAGTATAGATTTACTGAAGACTACATATGGGTACAGAAGTGGGAAAGCCAGTTCTAACATTTCGCGCTCAAGCAGCTTAGGTATACCTTCCCTCCCCCTTCCCTGGCCCTCCCAGTGTCTGTTGTCCACCAATTATTTGCACTCACTTTGTTTTGGGAACTGTCTGCCCGCCACGGACTTTCCCAGGCGATGACCTTGAGGTGTCTAGTCTGTCTCAGACTTCCAGTCAGCATTCCCACATTCCTCATTTCTCTCCCCAAAATTTCTCTTACATTGCAATGCCCTCCCCTCCCTTCTCCTGTTACTGTTACATCTTACAATATAAAAGAGTTCTTCATTTAGTAGCCCTGCTTTGACTTGTAGAAAGATTATTAGCATCCTACAACTATTCTAAATCTATCACAAAAATGTACTGTATGGCATGAGGAAGGTGTTTTGTGACATGATGAAATGTGTTTTGTGACATGATCATTGCACTTTATAACATGATGACATGATGAATGTACTTTATGAATGTAATTCTATTCATGATTAAGACTGTGTTTTGTCGATTGTAGCTTATATGTACACGGCAAGATGAATGTATTTTATGACTATGAATGTACCTTATGATTATATGGGCATGACGAGATGAATGTACTTTATGATTATGAATGTATCTTATGATTATATGTGCATGACAAGATAAAGCTACTTTATGATTATGAATGTATCTTATGTTTATATGTACTTGACAAGTTGAATATACTTTATGATTATGAATGTATCTTATGATTACAATCACAGTTTGTTGATTGTATATATGTAGGTATAGAGCATGTACATGGGAGACAAATTTCTTGTGTATCCAGACACTCTGGGCCAATAGATTCTGACTCTGATTCTGTTGTCTGGTTACGAGTGGGGCTGCATAATGAATCAAACATGGCAGGGACCTTCTTGGGACTGTGGAAAGGACTGTGTTGTAAACAGGAGATAAGTGGTCTCATTTCTCTCCCCCTCTGTTGAGAGGGGGCTGTTCAATTTTGACATAGATGGCCTCTTTGATTTGTTTTTCAGATCAGGGGTCCTCTCTGTCCAGAACGTGGACTTTGCTCCCTTCAAAAGAGTCACCTTGTCTTTTAGATCCAGAAGGACTGTTGAATCATCTCCTGATGAATTTGTTCCCATGTTGTGACGTGTTTGTGAAGTGCTCGTCCTTCCATTCCCCAGTTACTTGGATGAGAAGAGAAACATTTTCAAAAGGACGAAAAACCTACTCCCCCCCCCCAACACTTACCTATTGGAAAAAGCACCTTTGGGTCTTCTAGTCCTAGCTTCTCAACTGGAAAACCACAAAACTTCAACCCAGAGACAGTCCCTCTCTTAAGAATCTCCTTCCTAGTAAACAAATACTTCTGTTTATGTTTTCGTTCCAACTGTTCTTCTTTTTCTACTTCTTGACAGACAGTTTCCCCTCAGCTCACTGCTTGCGCTATTCGGTGTACTTTAATTTTGAACTTTAAGGTTTTATTTTTTTTTTATTTTAGCAGTCCATTCAGAAGTGAATTCTCCGGGAAAATTGAGCTTTGTCATGGATGGAAGGTTGCTAAAATAATTGGTCACATATCTTGCATGAAACCTTTCAAAAGGGAGGCAAATGAGAAGGAAATGAAATTCATTTCATACTTCTTCAAGCACGCTAAAAGAGTTTCTAGGCAAGTCCTTGGCAAAGTACCACTAGTTTACTGGAGATTCATATAACTACCATCACATTATGCCTTGTCACAATTTCATACTGGGGGTGACTGCCTTCTCTGAACTGGCAGTTCTTACCAAGCTTCCTTTATAGGCTCTGATCAAAGAATATAGCCTCCTGGATAGGGGTGACATGATATCAGCCTTCCAACTTTTAAGGGGCTGCCACAAGGAAGAGGGGGTCAACCTATTCCCCAAAGCCCCAGAAGGCCTGGACAAGAAGCAACAGATGGAAAATAATTATGGAGAGAACCAACCTAGAACTAGGGAGAACTTTCCTGACAGCTAGAACGATTAATCCATGGAATGATTTGCCTCCAGAAGTTGTGGGTGCTCCAGCACTGTTGGAATAATGTTGGAATGTTATCACCCTATGCCCTATTGATTCATAATGGCTAATTATGTGCTAATATATGCTTGCATGCTTGAGTTAAATGATTTCTGTAGTTCAGATTCTGATAATGCAGGCCTGTGCATGACAAATAGGAAAGAACAGACCAGCGCATGAAACCACAACCTAGGACAAACAGGAAAGAGACAGTACCTGGGGAAGTGCTGTAGGCTAACCACAAGACCATGTATGGATAACCTAGCTACTCCAATCATATTTGCTGTATAGATTCAAAACATGTAACCAATAGGAAGCTCTTATAACATAGCAACAAATGATAACCAATCATGTTTTTTCCTTTACTTATTTCCTTGTGTAACCCCAATAAAGGAGGGGTCCGGAGTCAGATCTGGGCTCTCTCACCTTGAAGGTAACCTGCGTGTTTGTCTTCATTTCCCCCGTGAGTGGTCCACCTGGGATGCGGAGGTGAATGCCACTTCCGCACAGCACTGGAATTTTTAAAGAAGAGATTGCGCAACTATTTGCCTGAAATGGTATAGGGCAGAGGTTTTCAACATTTTTCAAGCTGTGGACCCCAGAACATGTCAGTGCTACATGGTGGACCTCATTCCCACAGATTCAACTAATTACTAGTCAACAATTCATGTATATTATTTCTTCCCAATTTTTTTTTGGACCTGCCAGTCCCTGTCAATTCGCCACAGACCCCAAGGGGACCATGGACCCCAGGTTGAAACCCTCTGGTATAGGTTGGAGTAGGAGACCTTCAAGGTTTCTTCCAACTCTGTTCTGTTATTCTGGATCAAAATGGATAAACTCAAGGACGGACATAAATAGAAGTATTTGAAATATGAAGGAGAGTATTAGCGTCAGAGAAGAATAGATGGGTGAAATGACAAGGGGGCCCACCATGTGACGAACTGAAAAACGAAGGGTTAAAAAAAGCTGAAAAAGTCTATCGAAAAGCTAACTCTCGGGAGAGAGAGATAGGATCTACATGGAAGCATCTTGAAATGATTACCATCATTAATCCATGTCATTTCCAGACTATCTGTCTCAATTTCCATCCATTCCTTATGGATTTCCATGTTGGATGTACAAATCTAGTAAGCAAAAACGCATGGAAAAATTATAGGAGCATTTTGTTGAATGTTACTCCAAATCCATGCATTTTTGTCTTTTTTTAAGCTATAGCACAGTTCAGTTATAACCCAGTCATGTTGCATGCTTATACATTCATTTTACAGTGAATGAAAAATCTACCTGCATGCAGTCTTTTAGTTTCAGATAAGTATAATTCGTGGACTCCATTCATCTCAATTGCAGCCATATAGAAAAATGATGGGATTATTTTTCTGGGCAGCTGTGGAGCTTAGTTTTATTGCTGTTCTGGCTGCCTACCATTTTTTTTACCCAGAATGCCCCAGGCTAGGCGTCTACCCCATTTTTCAGGTGTCTAGAGGCCAACAAAACAGGCTCCAATCTAGAGATCTGATATCCTTTAATTTAACATTGATTAAGAATGAAAATAACATTCATATAATTATTCCACATGTTTAATAGGTCCTGTTACAGTTCATTGGGCAATTTTAATGGTGTTCCAAAGATTGCACACCCAAAGTTTTATCCCCGGGCCTCGAAATGTTTCTGTATTTTACTGCGTTTGTATTGTACTAATGACACTGCAAGCATAAAAACAGCCATATTGGATCGGGTGAAATCTAACATTATATTCATTTCGGTCGACAGCCAGATGCTTCTGTAGTTCTTGCAACAAGTCGTGGAGACATTGACCTCCTCCCACTGTTGTTTCTTTTCAAATGCTATTTGCATCCATGCTACCATCAGACCGGAACCAACAGCTTGTTTCCGGTTCAACGTCACAGCGAGAACAAGCTGAAAGACCGAGCTCTGGTCTTGAAGCTCTGATTCCTCTCACCCAGGTCCAACATTTGCCCCGTAGAGGAATCGGAAAAGAAGAGAACCTGCAGGAGACAGGAGCTGGCCGCGACCGATTCTGGTGAAAGGAAAAGCTCTTCATACGTCTGGGAGGAAGACTGTCTTCAAGCAGCTCAGGTCGTAGACAAACTGAGGGGGAAAAAAATGGAGCCACAGTTTGTAAACCACAGAACAGCTGATTGTAATAGCAAACTTCTGGATTGGGGAAAGCATTATATATTTTCCTGAAGAAAACTAAAAAAGGGAAAAAGAAATAAATTTTCAGGAAAAAAGAAAAGAAAATGGCGAGCATATGAAATAGAAGAGAGAGCTGGAAGGAAATAATTATACTGAGGGGAAAAAAGATTGAGAGGTTTTAAGAACACTTTAAAAATAATATTTGAAAAAAAATTAGAAAGGTATTTAAAAGTTATATGGAAATAATTGGTAAAAAATATTATAATGGCATTGGAATGTGCACTACGGCTTGTGAAGGATTTGTTACAGAGACAGAAGCAACAATATTGAGATTTTAAGAGCAGTAGTGTCAGATCCTTGGAACCAAAAAAGATACGAAGATTAACTCAGAGGCTCAGAAGTGCGGTAGTTTAAAGAGGCCGGAGATGGTCTTTGCTCCAGCAGTTTGAGTCCTAGCACTTCATAGCGGGTTGAGCTCCTGTCGTTTGCCTCAGCTTCTGCCAACCTAGCAGCTTGAAAGCATGCTGCACGCGAGTAGATAGATAGCTATTATTATGTGTGAGAGAAAGAGAGTGAAGACAGCCCTCCTTAAGAGTCTCGAGACTATATTATAGACGCAAACAGTAGAGCTCTTCAGTTTGGCAAGATTCTGTCTAGAGGTGTGAAACAATAAAGAACTCAGCATGTGTCATTCCTGGTTTGGGGCCTGATATGTAGTGACTGATGAATTCTGGGAGTTGAAGTCCATACATGTTGGCTGAAGAGTTACGGAACTTAAAGTCTACCTTGGATGTGATGGATTGTAGTGAGGGAAGGAGGGGCTGCATTCCAGGGGAGTAAGAGGCAACTCAACCTAGATATCATGTGTGAGAGAATGAGGGTGAAAACAGCTCCTTCCTAATAGTTCCCAGAATATTTTGTAGATGCAGATAGTAGAGACCTCAATTGGTTTATAGGTGTGAAACCAGAAAGATCTTAGTTTGGACTGTGTCATTCATGGCTTTGGGTCTGACACATGGTGACTGATGAATTCTGGGAGTTGACTGAGGGATTCTAGAAGCTGGAGTCCACACATGGTAGCTGAGGAATTCTAGGAGTTGAAGACCACACATGATATGATGGAATATAGGAAGGAGTTGGATCCCCAGGAGGGAGGGTCAGCATTCCAGAAGAGTAAAAAGTAACTCAATCCAGATTTGTGTGAGAGAAAGAGGGTGAAGACAACTCCTCCCTAACAGTTTCCAGAGTATTTTGCAGATACTAGAGGCCTCAATCAGGTAAGATTTGGTCTATAGATGTAAAACAATAAAGATCTCAATTTGGAATGTGTCCTTCTTAGTTTGGGGCCTAACACATGGATGAATTCTGAGAGGTGAAGTCCACACATGGAGACTGAGGAATTCTAGGAGTTGAATGCCATATATGGTGGCTGAGGGATTCTGGGAGTTGAACGTCATATATGGTGGCCGAGGGATTCTGGGAGTTGAAGTCCACACATGATATGATGGAATGTAGGAAGGAATTGGATCCCCAGGAGGGAGGGACTGCATTCCAGAAGAGTAATGTCAAGTTCTACGCTAATTATGTCAACCTGAACCCATGCTTTGAACTTGCCAATGCTTAGGAGGAGGGGGAGGGGCTGTCTTGGAAATGCTGCCTTAGATTAGTTGAGCAAGAATGTAATTGTTTAAGTTTCTTGACATATTTCTCCCTGGAAAAAGAGAGCTGGTCCAAGGTCATCTTTGCAGATATGGATAGTGATTATAACATACCAAGTGCCTTTTATCTGCTCCATGTGACTTCCAGTAGTTTTAACTGTGAGAAAAATACTGTTTAGAATATGTTTCGCTGTGGAGGGGAAGGTCAGATTCAGCTTCACTTTCCTTTGGGTCTGTTTGCCTTCTCAATAAACCTGAACTGCTTGAAGATGCCATCTTCCAAGTTTTCTTTTGTTGTGTGGCTTTTCTCAGGACATTTGACAAGTAAGAGGTAACTCAGTCCAGATGTTTTATGTGAGAGAAACAGGGTGAAGACAGCTCTTCCCTAATAGTTACCAGAATATATTGCAGATGCATAAAATAAAGTCTTCAGTGTGGCAAGAGTCTGTCTGCAGGTATGAAGCAATAAAGAATCAAGCTTAAACGAATCACCATGTGTCACTCTTGATTTTGGGGATGGCAACATTCCACTAAACAAGCATCACCTTCCATTCATTGTAGGTAATATTTTTCTTTTCCTTAGAATGTTCCGGAACAGCAAAACATTTGGAGTTCCTCAGTAAAACAAATGGATGTTGCAAGAAATGATTAGGGAAACAAACTTCAATAGCTGGCACCAAAAGTGAAAGAATGAGTGATGCAGATAATATAATCAGCATACATGCATTATGAAATGAAGATGATTTTAATAAATGAATACTAAGCCAGTATGAAAATAAAAATAAAAATAAGAGCATAGGAAAAAAGATACTCTCTAAGAAAAGAGAAGAAATGGGAATTTGTAGATTTGAAGATATTTCTCATTCGTTGGATTATGGAAAAATTGTCTGCTACTGCTTCATTGGCTGTGCTAAAGTCTTTGACTATGTGGACCACAACAAACTGTGGCAAGTCGTCAAAGGGACGGGAGTACCAGACCACCTTACCCTACTCCCAAGGAAGCTGTATGCAAGCGAGGAAGCAACAGTTAGAACTGGACATGGAACAACTGACTGGTTCGGAATAGGGAAAGGAGTATGACAAGGCTTATTCAGAGTATGTCACCCTGCTTATTTAACTTATATGCAGGGCACATCATGCGAAATGCTGAACTGTAAGAATCACAAGCTGGAATTAAGATGGCTGGGAGAAATATCAACAACCTCAGATATGAAGATACCACCACCTTAATGACAGAAAGTGAAGAGGAACTAAAGAGTCCCTTGATGAGAAAGAGGAGAGGGCAAAAGTTGGGTTGAAGTTCAATATTTAAAAAAAACTAAGATCATGGCATCTTTCCCTATCCCTCCCTGGCAAATAGAAGGGAAGAAATAGAAGCAGTGACAGACTTCATTTTCTTGGGCTCCAAAATTACTGCAGATGATGACTGTAGCCAGGAAATGAAAAGATGCTTGCTCCTCAGGAGGAAAGCCATGGCAAACCTAGATGGGATATCAAAAAGAAAAGACATCATTTTGTCAACAAAGATCCCTATCATCAAAGACGTGGTTTTCCTAGTTGAAATGTATGGCTGTGAGAATTGGGCCATAAGGAAGGCTGAATGTTGAAGAATCAATGCCTTTGAGTTGTGGTGCTGGAGAAGACTCTGGAGAGTCCCTCGACTGCAAGGCAATTCAATCAGTCAGTCCTGGAAGAAATCCACCTTGATTGTTCTTTAGAAGGACAAACGATGAAGCTGAGACTCAGATATTTTGGCCACCTGATGAGAAGAGAGGACTCATCAGAAAAGGCTGTGATGCTGGGAAAGATGGTTGACCAAAGGAGGAGAAGGGGACGGCAGAGAAGGAGATGGCTGTGGTCCATGGGTTCGCCAAGAGCCGGACACAATTTAGCAACTGAACAACAAATGTAAGTGTTTTTTTACAAAAACCTGAATATCCATGATTTTGTTTCTTTCCATTTCTTGATCAGTTTTCACTTTTTAAAAAATTGCCATGAAATGCCCATTTTTCTACACATTAGTCCAAAGATAAGGAATGCTAGGGTGTATTTCATAATCATTTTTGGAAGGTATTTTCATCAATAAAGTAAGCTTTTGCTTCGTATAGCTGTGTGTTCTCCATTATATGCATATTAATAACATTTTTTGACTCACAATATATAATATATATTACAAAGTTCTGGAAAGTAGAATTTTGACAGTTTGCACATACATTTCTAGAGGAAAAAAACTGGGATGGTTCATATTAAATGCAAAGTGGTCAAACTAATTACTCATTTTTTTAGAACATACCATGTTGTAGGATTGGATAAACACCAACCTAGTGAATAGGGAGACAGACGCATGGATGCAAAACTTGTCAAGGAATACCAAGATTAAAAGATGGAGGAATAGCTGTGGGTTCTTCAGTCCCCATTTAATGTGATTGCTTTCTTACAGATATTTTATTATCCAACTAGGTCACATCAACAGTATTAGAAGGGAGTGGAGTTCCCTCTCTATATACAAGTGACTTGTCTCATTAGTTTTGGTGATTCCTTGGTTTAGGTATTATTTACTGGTTGGTTTTAAGCTCTGCTTATCTAGGTGTTGAATGCGAGTCAGAAGGTGTTGTAGTCTTTTAGCTTTTGCCTCCCATCCTCCTCCCTGAAATGATGGGAGTGAGTTAGTGAGAATGAGCATCCTAAACCAAGCTACAAAAAAAAAACCCTACACAATTCCTGGAAGCCTGGCACTCATACAAATCAGCCATCAACAGACACATAGAAATAAACAACCTCTACCTACCATTCAGAAGAGACCATCAAAGCCAAAAAGGGAAACAAAAAAGGCTCAAACACCTCCTCACCAGCCACCAACACCCAGATGAGCAGAGATTAATGCCAAGACTAACATTAGACCAACAATTAGTAAATAAGCAATACCCCAGTCAAGGAACTACCAACTCAGACAAACAAGCTAACAGTAAACAACAATCCAATAAAGGAACCACCAAGATCACTTTCACCAGCACCGTCAGGGCAAGCCAGTTTATATAAATGGAGAGCAAACCCCACTCCCTACTAGCACTGATGATGTTATATAGTTGAGTAATGAAATGTCTAGAAGAAAACAGCTAAACTTCAGAGCACCGATGACCCCATAGTTCAACCCCAACCTGTAAATAAAAAACTCCCTTTTTACAACCCTGTAATTCCTTTAATTCAGGATAGAATTGGGGCAACTGGGTGGAGGTCAGCATTTACTGACTGACTATCCTTCCTGACACCCATGTGGAGTTCACAGCAGATATTTTCTTCTTTGCATTCCAAGAGAAACATCAACCACTACCTAGGATTGAATTCTCAACCCAAGTGGGAGGTGAGCACCTTCACCCCTAGGCCACCATGCCACTCAACTCCAACCTACAAATATTCTCTTCTAATGTGGGGAGTAAAGCTGCAGGTTGGGAGAGGGGAAGGAAAAAGTGGTCCTGTGTCCATCAGAAAGTGTCAGGGAGATAAATGTCAACATCAAAGACGTGCCTTGTAGCAACTTGCATTAATTAAGATTCTATAGCTTGCAAACAATTATGACATCATTAAAGGAAGATTGTTCCTACAGTGTAACCATAAGAAATGACTTTTAAGAACTGTGAGCAGTATTATAATGGTACATCAGGACTAAAGTGAGCAATATTTACTAGTATTAGCACTATTAAAATGGCTTTTGAAGACAATCTTAGGCTATTATTACACAGAGAAGCATTCACATTTAAAGATATAGAGCATCACTAATTAAATCTCTCTCTCTCTCTCTCTGTCTCTCTCTCTCTGTGTATATATATATATATATATATTTGGGGTGTTTGAAGGAATTGCTTTAACAGAAGCTATTTTAATGGCCTGGAATTAGCTAGCTTCAGAGAGAGAACACTTAGCGGGCGGTTGATATCTACGGGAGGATCTTTATTAGCAGTTGTATTTTAAAGGTCACGAAGTTGCATTTAAGACCTTTTACTGGCACCAAAACACAGACTCCGGAGTCCTTTCGTCTTTTGCCTCCTGAAAAACTGCAATGAGGAACTAAACTACTCCCTTTAGGGGTTTTCGTTGACTTGTTTCTCCACCATTTACGCGGACGGTTTCATGGTTTTGGGGGTTGTAATTTTTGGGTTAGAAAATATTTTCTCTCTCTCTCTCTCTCTCTCCCTCTGTGTCTTCTTCAATCTTGGGTCCTCTATCACAGTGGTCCCCAATCTTTGGGGCACCGGGGACCCAAAGGTTTTTCCATGGACTGGAAGGGGCATGGTTTTGCATGCTGCCTGCATCTTGTCAAAGGAACTTAGCTTGTTTGCACAGACTGGTTGCTGGTGTTAGATCTGAGGAGCCTTGGGTCCGTTCGCGGAAAGGAGAAGCGGAGAAGCCTCAGTGAATCCAAACAGAGTTT
>JANHFO010001526.1:0-10996 GCA_032468095.1 Pareas carinatus
CTTATATTCCAGCGAGAGGCAAAAATGTAAGTAGGTCTTATTTTCGGAGGATGTCATATTTTCAGGGAAACATGGTAGCAAGACCACTGGCAATGCTGACTAAGGATTATGGAAGTGATCCTCTTTAACTGCTGATTCAGTAGATTACTGTTCTATATTATTTTCATGTTCTACTTAATTTGGAATGAATAATATTCTAAAATCTCTACTTAGTGCCATGATTCACAAATAATATTAAGTCATAATCATCTGATTCATATAATTCAATTGGTAGAGTTAATGCGGAATACTGAGCCATAAGACATGGTTTACAAAATATCATGTATGGCTCATATAATATAAACAATGGATTGTGTTTTATGTGGTGTAAACTTATATTGCTGTTGCTCATTCAACAATATATGGTTATTCAAGTGCAATGTATAAAATAGAGTTATGGAAACCATGACCTAGCACAGTGTGTTTTATGTGTGGAGTTGGTAGAATTCACACAACAGAGTGAAAAGCAAAATTCAGTGATACCAACATTCAAATGGGCTCATTCATTGGTGGATGGCTACATTTGAATCTATCATAATTAAAGTGACTAGTAAACATATAAGTATAGAAGTGACCCAGAAGAAAACTATGGAACACAATGTCAACAGGCAAACCTCAAATCTATAAGCTTGCATCTATGTGTTATCCTTAGGGGTGTGTGTGAGGGAGTTACTACTATTTTATTAATATATATTATTATTACTTACACATCATCACTTTTTCATCTTTGTGGCAATCCAGAGACACCTCATTAGTAAATAAAATTATTTACCAAGTAGATGATTCTAAATTAAAGGTGACAAATCTTTGGGGCGACATTTTTATGGATGATATCTACAGAGTGGAAAGGGTT
This sequence comes from Pareas carinatus, assembly GCA_032468095.1. NCBI lineage: Eukaryota > Metazoa > Chordata > Lepidosauria > Squamata > Pareidae > Pareas > Pareas carinatus. The sequence goes on from JANHFO010001526.1 coordinate 893, forward strand.
AAATCACCCCATAACTGAGAAAGCTGTTTTGAGGAAAGTTTCTTTAACTACACTGTAATATGGTATAACTACAGTATAATATGCCTTTTTCAGCTTTATAATACAGTTTTTATATAATTCCCATCTCAAAACGACAGGAAACCTCACTATTAATTTTCAGCAGTTGCAGTGAAGAGGCTGTAAGAGCTATAAAAATGGGACCTCTGTTACAGATAATGGGACTGTAAGACAGGAGTAAATTTAACCTAAGAATATTAATGTGACAGGGTGAGTGGATCCAAAGATGGTTGTCCACTCATGGAAAGAGCCCTTCTAATAGTCAAAGACTCCTTTCATGAGTGCAGCACTCTTCTGGACTTAATTTTCAATCTACAATGTTTTATTATAATACAAGTTATAACATGGAATATATTTATAACATTGATCTACAAAGTAGTCATAAAAATAAACATTCAAGTTAAGTAATCAAAAAGGATGCAGATAACACAATACAAGTAAATTAGGAAGATTCTAGGAATGTTTTACAAACTGGAGATAAACAAAGAAAGAGCATTACATCATAGAAATGTTCAGGCAGGAAATGATAGAACAGATAGGAAGGGAATAAATTAACATGGACTAGTAATGAGATAGACATTGCATTTTTCCTTCAGGGTATGTTAATATGGGGCTGCATCATGCCTGTCTTCATGGCATATTATTGCACAGCTACTAGAAAGATAGATATAACTGATGATTGCACCTTAGAGAATGTTGTTAAGCATGACTTAAAATCAAAGAACTCTCTGAGAAATAAAGTCTTTGAAAGTGAAAGGCATATGGTGGTTCTTCCAATATTCCTGACTTTAATGATATTTCTCAATATTTACAAAATAAGATGACTTATTGTGTCTTGCCCATTAGATGCAATCAATAAGTCAGAGCAACCAGCTATTGTATTGAATTTTTAAGAACATCATAATCTACTGAATTCTTGTATAATTTTTTTCAGTGCTGTTGGAAGTTACTTTGAAACAACCAAATGGAATCAATAAACACATGTAAATGAGCCTACACCAAACATGAATACTGCTCATTAAACTATTCAAGACTATTGCAACTTGCTGTGGGTTGGTGTCCTTCAGTTCAACTTACAAAACGGTGACATTTACGACATTTACAAAAGGATTAAAATAAAAATTATTGGGGATGGCAGGAAAATTCTTGATATGTTTTCAAGAAGGAATGGGAGAAAGATGCATATTATTCAGCAAATGTTTTCCACTGTTGCTATGTCACCCCTCCCTTTCTGCTTATCAATGGGACCTTTCAAGACTCCTTCTCCCAATTGGAGACATCATTTCCTGCATAACACACTAACCCTATTGATAACTTTAGTTGATGGGAGCTTTTCAAACCTAACAGGAAAGTCTAGGAGACTTGCAGGAACACAGACAAGGCTGGGGGTGGGGAAGCTGCTGTTTAATAAAAAGAAAGCACTTGAAAGTGAAGGGGATAATTATTTTTCAAAAGTGTTATCGGATGAAGAGGAACTGAGCCTTCTTCATATCTACTTCAGCTTAAGAATGCTAACAGAAGGAAATGGAAGATTTTCCTTCTCAAGTTTGATAGAAATCTTAATAAGACTTCATGAGTTGGGTATCATAAAACTAAAAAATTGATAGACATTTGTGGGAAATGCCAAATGTGGGGGTCTTTCTATGTAAAAGTAAAAAAGAATAGTCAGAGTTGCTCATCTCTTTAAACAGCTGTTTCCAAATGAATTTCCTAAAGGGCCTGTGAAAGAAGATTCCTTTGTGGGACTGTGTTCATATTAATTCCTTTTTGCAAGCTCAATATGATGAATGCAACCAATACTCTGTTGATATGTCTTTGATGCTTCCATCCAACTACAGAAGCAATTGCAAACTACCGTGGTTTAAATTCCAAGCAGTCAATATGCCTTTGCCATGTTTGTCTGATAAAGATCAAAGTTTCCTCAAATCTGTAATCTAACCAACTACTGTATGTATTACTAGTGCTCCATTGATTCTTTCTCATGAGTCACGTCTTAGTTATTTCCTGTTTCCACAGAAATAAATAGCTATAGTGACTCGATTAAGACATATCGCTACTGATTTCACTAATAGTAATCAGATTTTTTTTTAACTTCTGTGGTGGATATTAAGACAACCTTGTATCTGCTCAGAGGGATTTTCCATGTCAGTCATTCTACCTCTCCCCCTTCACGAGGAAGCAAACTCTGCATGGCATGATATCCCTAGATAAGATGCCTCTTGACAGAAAACCTTTCCAATAACCATTTTAAGGTATAATTGCACACATGGATAGAAGAGACAAATACAAAATTAGTAAGACAGAACAAGAGGATACATTCAAGTGTGCCTGTATAATATGCAGTAAAATACACAAACAAAGTAAGTTTTAAACTCAGGTGCTGACTCTGAAACCAGGGGGCAGAATTTTTATCTGTGTCCCCAGTCAGTTTTTTCTCACTGTATTTCATGTCAGACCCTATTAGTTTCTGTCTAATTACCCTATATATGAGAGCATGTGAGAGAAACTCAAAATATTGAAATAACTAATGTTACTGTCTTAAATAATCTGATCACTACAAACATGGAATTATATTCTGGGTGAAGTCTTTTTTATCTGAGAAGCTCAGTCTACTGCTCCCATTGACCATCCTCTCTCACCATCTTCCCCATGACTTGTTGATTAGTACAAATTTAGATAAATATGCTCAAAGTTGCTCTAAAGCTGATGAATTCTGATTATATTGGATCCTTTGGATCTTTTCACTAAGAAATGGCTTCACGGTAAACATGAATACATACAGGTCACAAAAGGAAGACCTCAAGGAAGTCGGTGGGAAAGACAGAAGATAACCAATACATACTATCAGCAGAATCACAAACAAAAGGAAGTTAAATTTAAGAGGGAAAGTGTTAGGCTCTCATGGGACATATTCTTTCCACAATGAAGGAAGAGGATGCACAGTTTCCCACAAGGAAGACTGTAGAACAATATAGTTATGCAAGACCTTTCTCCATGAGAACCAAAGCAACGTCTCTCAAACAGTATTTTAAAATATTCTGGAAGCAATTTCAGTAACAATGCAAAATCTGCAGTTAGCTGTTATGGTGTTAGATTCAAACCATGTACAACGTTTCTATGACATGCTATGTCAATTCCACGCATACTATTTTCACAAAGAAAAAGCAAAATTTATTCCTTACCTGCAAGTCAAAGAATTTGCTGTACCTCCGGTAGATTGTCTGGCAAGTTGTGTCTGACCATGTTACTTTGATTATATATACCTAGAATCAAAGAACAAGCAAAAAGAAAGATATTATACATTTACTGTATCAGAGTTATTTTTATTTCTATGCTGTCCTTGTATCATAACATAAAGACTGTACTAGTTCAGTAAGCAAGATCAAAGTTACAGTACCATGAGCTAATTTCAATCAAATGACTCTGATTATTTTATTCCCATACTTTGTAAGGTTATCCCAAATCCTGAAATAATTGAATTACCTAGCATCATTTGATCTGATCTGTAAAATGAGGAGCGTGTTCTGTTAAATATGCTTTGAGGCCAGAGCTCTCTTCTGAACTAAATTGTGTTTAGTTTTACATATAGCACCTCGTCCAAAGCTACTGAAATGAAAAATTGGAGAAAGAATAGAATAGAAAAAAAAATATTTATTGGCCAATTGTGTCTGAACACACAAGGAATTTGTCTCCAGTGTACATGCTCAATACTTACATAAAGGCTATAATTGACTAGCTGTGGTTACAAAAAAAAGATTGATGATATAAATTAATAGTATAAAATAGTTGAGCAAGTTTTGGGCTACAACTTTGAATTTTCTCCTAGATCATTTTCTATGATTTTTGGTGAATGGAACTCATGACATCATTGGCAGTTTTCATTGTTTGGTATAGGAACAGAAGATCATGGCTGTTTAATTTTTGGTTTTCCATGTGATCTGGGATTTGATGGTACATTTAGGTGATCTTATATTAAAATAAAAAAAATTTCATGAAATTTATTATTCTTTCTCCATATTTTGTTTCAGGTGGCACTAGAAAGAGGCAGCTATCTATTTTTTTTAGAAAATATCTATTTTTGGACAGGAAATCTAACTCTGGGTTTTGGCAACACTGAAACTAAAAATGCATTAATGCTGGAGGTCATAGATTTATACCAGGAGAGCACAGATAAATCTCTGGATTTTCTAGTGCCAAAATTCAATTTTATTATTATATTTTCCCATCATCCCAGATGATGCCTGAAGCTGTTTTTGACAAGCACCTTTTTAATCTCAAACCCTGTTGTTTCTGCTGCTCTAAGGTTCAGAATCTGTAGTGTTATAGTTGAATCTAAACATGACTTAACTTGAATTGATGGTACCATGTAATGGTATATGGAATAACCTTGAAGACAGGGCAAAATAACACAGCCAAGAAAATGATCATAAAAAGGCAACTTAGCCCATAGCAGCAATGAGGGAGGGGCAAGAGTATTAGAAGAGATCTGCCCTAGTTTCTTGTGCTGCAAAGGAAATGTGTGTGTGTGTGTTTCCTATTATTTTGGTTGGGTAATCTATAGTTGGTAGTATGGTAGTTCAGATTGCAAGTTCAAGTTTGTGATCCTCTTTCAACCTACTTGCTCTAATTTGTATGTAAAACCCATGTTTACGCATAGTTAATCTAGTTTAACCCCCCACAACTTCCACGTATAACAGTTCAATGGTGATGTTTATTTATGTTATTTTTGATTAAAAGTGCTTAAAAGGCTTTTGGACAATCATTTTGAAATATGTGTTACACAGCTAATTAACAAAAAATGGAGGAATTCATGACCAGCATATTAGCTGCTAAGTGCTTTTTAGAAGCAGCTCTCAAACCATATGTGATGTAGTAAGTAAAATATCTGATTAACACGTGGTGATGTTGTGTTTCTTTTCATTCTTCAAAGGGCGCACAGGTAAATAAATAAAGCTGCAATAGGTCACAAATATCCATTTAAAGAGCTTGTAAGTAAGAGTTCATCATCAAAATAATTATTTTCTCTGGAAAACATCCAGCTATCCTTGATACTGATCCAGAGAGTCACATGACATCATGTCCTAATGTTAATCCTTGTTCTTCTAGAGAGGATACGTGCATCAGAAGGGAAGCATTGCATTAGCAGAGGTCATCAGTTCCTCTGTTGGAAGATCAAATGCCACTTCCTACATCAGGAGACCCTCAAATAATCAAAACTAGCAAACTGAAATCATTAGCTAGCCTTATTTAGAAACCATCTCCTTTCTTATAGTAAGACACATTTATTTTACCTTCATGCTACAAGTTGTGAGTCAAAAGTTGGGTACCTATTCTGAAATTGTTCTATGACCAAGTAGATTTTTAATCTATTGTTTATAGCTCTCCAAATGATCTTGCAGGAGGGCCTTTTGTGGATTGGAAAGTCAAATTCCGATAGAAGAGAAATATTTGGGTAAAGGAAAGGAAAGGTGTAAGGACAACAGTTGTCACCATTTAACTAGACCCCTCTTTATTTCCTATGTTTGTTTATGGAGGATAATTACTATAAACACACTTGCTCACCTGTGATCTGTATTTGGCTGACCCTTTGGGGCAATGGTTTTCAAATCATGCACTTATGAACTTTAGTAATGTCTTTCATTTACACATCCTATATAACCATGTGCATGTTTTCATTATTTATGGCCATCCAGTGTACAAAAATGTACTATATGAACAGTCAATAAATATTTTCATGGTATGACTTGATAGTATATTGATAGTATATGTCAAAATATGTTTAAAGATTACCTTGATTTTCTAAATCAGCCTTCCATAACCTAGATGCTCTATCTAGAAGGACTTTAATTTACAGAATTTTCAGCAATGGTTCAATAATGCTTAAGACAGTGAAGAAGCTCTAGACTCCTTTCATAACAACATTGATATTTTCTGAGCCGGTCTTCGACCTCTGGGAAGCCTTATGATAAAATCTGGTGCAATTTATATGAGTACATCTTTCAGCACTGACTCTTAACCTTGCAACTGAAGTCTAAATACAGTGCCTTGCAAGGGGACCCAGGGCCTGGGAATGACAAAAACATATAGTCCCCAAAGCCCTTTAGCCACTGTTGAACAATACTGAGTCTCTAGGGATCTCCTTGTACTAGGCAAGTGAAAATTCTTCAAAGGGGATCTTGCTTAAAAGGGGTGTCCCCCCACCACTTTCTGAGAGAAAAAAATAAAGTTCATGTAATTTCCAAGATCCCTCAAGGCAGAAAACTCAAAAACTACTACTTGTCTTTAACCCTGGACTGTTTACTAATGGGAAACGCAGCTATACATTCAATTGTTTTTGACTTCAGTGTTAACTATTTCAGTCTTTCCTGGCCATAAAAGACAAAGGCAGCAAATCACTAGGTAAGCCTTTGATCACCATCCCCAACTGTAATAAATCTAGTTAACAAACTAGTGTTAAAATCATAACAACTCACTAGCATTTGTACAGGGGGTTGAAATTCACATGTATTTCAAACTTCTATAACTGTCTGATTCCTTTCCACAAATACTTGACTTGGAATAAATATGTTATAAATGAAATTTCAGTACACACATTTTGGATAATTTGTAAGAGAATTAAATATCCTTCTTTTCTTTTCTTTTCTTTTCTGTCTATCCAGAAAAGAAATGAGAAGAGTAGAGAGATTGATTGCTTTTGTATATAATTAGCATGGTATTAACTGCTAGAGGACAAAATGAAACTAAGGTTTTGTTATGTCGGCAGCAAATTGGAGCACTGAGAAACTTGTTAACCCTTTGTGGGGCCTCCCTGCATTGAAGGCAGCTCATCAAAAAGGAAGAAGTGTAAGATGTTCTGGCCTTGAAATGGCACATTCTGTTGGGGGGGGGGAAATCTATACTCCCCCCTCCCAAATAGAATTATGACTTAAGGGGCCACATCACAGGAATACAATAACTTAGAATTAAGGTACCATTCCAATTATCCTTTAAAATATCTAAGAGACTTGATTACTGACACACCTTTTCCAAATCCTTCATCCCATATGTGATAGATTACAACTCATATATTCCCAATTTATTTGCTATAAATTATGGGCATGACACCTAAGCTATAGATTATGATAGCTGAAGTCCATGTGATAGACAACAGTTTGAGGAAGGCTGAGGCATTAACAGAGAACTGTGTTTCCTCCTGCATCTCCCCTTACCTTTGATGAATTACTGCTAACTGTCTGAAAATGTTTCTGGCAAAGAAACTGAAATTATTGTGGCTGACTACTTCTGCCATATAAATGTTAGTTTGCTATGCCAAAAATATCTTCCCAGTGAAAGGTTTAAAAGCAATTGAAATTACTATTATATATAAGAAACTCAAAGCTAAGAATAGTTGTAACAATTAAGGAAACACAAAGTTTGGCTAATAAGGCCATTCAAAGACAATAAGTTTATCTTTAGTGAGGAAATTCAAATTTTCTATTTCCCTTCCCCCACTTTGGTCTAGAAACCTCACATTCTGACCTGATTCACTGAATGGGTAGGCGACCACAAAAAAACATCAAAGGCTACCCCTCATTATCAAAAGATATTGTCTTTGGTGCTAAAATGAGGCTCCAAGCCACAATTACTTTATTTGTTGTTTATTTGTTAATTTGGGTTATTTCATCATCATCATCTTAGCCATTGTCTATCCACTGCAGGATGAAGGACTCTTCCACATGTTTACAACTCATACAGTCCTGAGCTTTCTTTTGTCAATTGGGCCAGAAATACATGCTAATGTCATCGATCTATCTTGCTTTAGGTCTCTTTCATGGACACTTTTGATCAAGTGGAATCCATTCTATGAGTACCTTGGTCCACCTGACATCAGTTCTTCTTGCTATGTGACCAGTAAATTTCTATTGCAATTTTTTTACTCTCTTAATGATATCATATAGTTTTATTTGTTCTCTAATCATGTAATACCAAGTGTGTATCTTTACAAGACAAGATAGAAAGACTTGCACATGGATTAGAGAACAAATGAAAATTTTAGTTATTTAGTTTTGGCTTTAAGTTTTATGTGTATTATTTATGCATAAACAAATAATTCTTGAATATATAGCTCAGAAAACATAGCTTAATATGATTCAGTCCATAACTGCATTCAACTAGGGCAATGTTTCTCAACCTTATCAGCTTGAAGATGTGTGGACTTCCCCTGGCTGGGGAATTGTGGAAGTTAAAGTCCACACATCTTCAAGCTGCCGAGGTTGAGAAACACTGAACTAAGGAATAAAAATAATAGTCTTAAGGTCTCCCCACACCTTGTAGCAACTCACAGAAGCCGATTTGTGTAGACCTGTTGGTATCCAGTTCAGTTATTTTCACAGCAAACTTCTTTCCAAACAAGAGCATATAGTGAATCATTTCCACCCTACTGTGAACTGAATGGTGAGGCAATCGAGGTGAATGGTCCTCATGAGATTGAATTGCCACACTGAGCACTTCAAACTACCACATGTCAACCATATGAGACCAACTGCCTCTAACTTGAGCAAACATTAGCTTGTTGTTCCATTACTCAAGCAGAAGGATTTCCCCCCTCCCATGGTTCAATTAAATTACTATAATGCTAATAGCAAACAAAGGGACACCAGAGTATGAACTCTGGAATAAACACTTATTTTCATTAATTGACACAGATACTAGTTTGTAAAAAATTTTTTACAGGAACAGCAGCATTTGTCAGCTTGAAAAGTCCATTTCATAACCTTGTTATAAACGAGTTTGGTAACTAGGACTAAAGGCAGATCCACATATCGGCCACTGTTTTGTGAGTGTAAAAAGGGATGATGTCACTCTCTATCTGCTCCAAGTGCAGATCCTGCTGATGTTCTGCTCCAAAGCTGCTGTTCTGTTTCTTCAGCCAGTTTAAGCTTTTTTAAATGAATAGTCCGCATGTATCCTTCTGATTTAGCAGCAGCCCCAGCTCCAGTTAGCTACAGAACTGGCATTCTACCATACTTCCTATGGCTGGTTACTGCACTGGGTAGCCATTTCATTCAGGGTCACCATGCTGATATGTTCTCTGCTGGAGGACAATTTTTTTAAAAAAAAATCCTGTAATTGATCTAGTCATGGTCTGTAAAGCCAGTATATACTCTCACATTACATCCAATCCTTACATTTCCCAATGGACATCCTCTTTCGCTCAGGCTGAGTGAAATATACTCCCCCTGTTTTCCCATCCCTTGACCCACATACTGCAAAGATTTCCTATTTTTTCCTCCCTATGTAGTTAAGTTGCAATGTAAGAGTGTAATAAGGTTCCAAATTTTCTGTGAATGATACTTTGCTACTATGAAACTACATTATCACCTTTACTTTTGTTAAACTGGACTTCCTTGCCACAGTTCCTATAAACCTAAGAGTAGAATACAGAAACAAAAGAACGATCTGTTTCTTTAGAATTAAAGCAAGACTAAGCAGAAAAAGAGTCTCCATTAGTGTCAAAAGAGGAACATTGGGGAAAGGGTCTGAGACCATCTACTGTACATGAACCTGCACCTGAGAATACAAAAGAAAAGTATGGATATTAGTGAGGAAGAAACCACCTCTAAAAGGAAAAGGCAGGCACTGGAAGATCTGCCCAGACAAGATCCTGATAAGCATCCTAACAGAAGGATAAAGACATGCACTCAAAGGTCCAGTAACCTGAAGAAATATCTGAGCAGTTTCTGTAATGGAAATCCTCTTGGGTTCATAAGCCAAAAAGACTCTTCCTGTTAAATTCAGATCATGGATGAAACCTAAAACTGGACTTATAAGATAAGATGCTATACGATCAATCGCTGACCTCTGGACCTTCCGCCATGCCTTGAAGATCCACCTGTTCCATCAAGCAGGCTTGGGATAGCCGCGCCTGTCCTCCTGCTTTTAAATTTTTATTTTAATTGGATTGGAAAATAATTTTATTGCTCCCCTTTTTAACTTTTAATTTCAGGCTGTATTTAATTTCTTTTAATTCATTTTTGTTTTTTTTATGTGCTGTGTATTTTTAATTGC
>JANHFO010001526.1:18637-38538 GCA_032468095.1 Pareas carinatus
TATCTATCTATCTATCTATCTATCTATCTATCTATCTATCTATCTATCTATCTATCTATCTATCTATCTAATTTGCAATGCTCCCCTAGTCTTAGTTTATAATACAGGGCGGCCTACTGTACATCAATAAAATCAGTCAAAGTCAATAAAAGTATAAAATCCAGATAACGAACCACAATCCTACATAGCTGAGATGGTTCCATACAGTCACTAATGCTTGAACAGAAACAAAGGCAAAATACACTTGCATCTGTTGTTATACAATCTTAAGGAAACTTGGTAGTCATTAATTACTAAAAATAAACAATTGTTCTTGGTAATTATCACTATATCTCTGACTAATTCCTAATTATTCTCTCAAGAAACTGTAAGCTCTCTCTCTCTCTCACACACACACAGAGACATACATCCATGGCTATATTGATAATATTGGATTGGACAAGGCTGTTATACCATGAATGACCAATGAATGGCTTATACCTATTATTCCCCTTTTCCTTACTCTCCCCACTCACACAATATTGCAGTTTTGTACAGAAGTCTCTACAGCAATGTGGTGTAGGGGTTACAGATAGGAGCAAGAACTGCACCTTTGAGTCTGATTTCAGCATGGGAGTCTAGGTGATTTAGACAGTCATTACCTGTCAATTTGATTAATTTTTATTTAGCATTGTAGGAAAAAAAGAGGACAAAATATTGTTTATGCCCCCTTGAGCTCTTGGAAGAAAGAGGGGATATAAATATAATCAATAAGCAAACAAATCTATCCACTTTGTAAAGAATCAGGAATGCTTGATCGTGATAACCAAATAAATGATACCCATTTACTGTTGTCTTCTTTGAAAATGCATTTAGTTGAAACCACGTTGTGAAATTCTAGGTGCAATTGGTCTGCATGTGCATATGTACATTAATATGTGCAGCTTCAAGGAATTTTTTCAGACTCCAAGAAGTTCACGTGATGAGATCTCTTTGGTTGGTAGCCATAACTTTTCAAAGATCATGTCAGTGCCAAGTGAAGAAACAGGGACAGAATAGACATGGGAGAAAATTGCAGCTGACATCTTTGTAGGCTTCCTGATGACTTCAAACTCCTGGAAAGTCTCCAGTTAGAACTGGTCAACGATAATAATACATAATCTCTTGGCTTGCTTGCAAAAATTATAGATGAATTTTTTCCACAGTGATACTTCTAATAATTGTTGAAATATCCTAGCTTGCCAGAGTACCATGTTTTACATTTACTAACAGCATGGCTTACAAACCAACATGTTTCTACTTTTGTCATTGGAAGCCTGCTGCCATAAGGTCATCAGTTTGTGTTCCCAGGCATTTTTTTTCCTAAACACTGCTCACACTCTGCACAAATATGCCGTTTTCTTTATTTATACAACTGGAAAAGCCCAACAAAGCTTCCTGGGAAAGCTCTGAGATCATTAAACTGAAAATGAAATATCATCCTATGACACCTTGCACAGAATTCAGCATGCGAGCATGTGTGCACAGTTCTTTTGGAATGATCTTGTTATAAATGTGCATAATGAGTGCTTAGGATTTATTCTAAGAAGTATGGTATTAAAGTTGCTATTAATCCTTGATTTTTATTAGAATAGTTTTTCTCTGAAAATGGCATATTTAAAAACATTGCTTCTTTTTGACTCATATGCAGATAATTTCAGCTTTGTAGCCTGAGAATAAAAAGAGGAAAAAACAAGAGTAGCAAACAGGGAATTTATATCTACCTATTAATTACAAAACAAAGCTTGAGTTTGTGATTGGAGTAATTAAATTCTCTTCACTGTCAAAGAGCATCGCATATTTCATCATCATATTTCTTCAATCACTCTAGAAGGAAACATTCAAGAAAAAATGATTTGGCATCTTATACCTATTTCATGTTAATATTTACATCAAACAGTATGCAGTTAAAATGTGCTATTACATTATTTCACTTTCAAAATATTCTTATCTTGCAAAAAGTATGCTTTCTATATTTCACAAAGAAATGTTTAACATTACTTTATAATTTAAATTCACATCATATGATTGGCTCATAGTGTTCACTGCCTGTTTTAGGATTTTGAAAATCAGAGAATTGAAGAAGCTGAAGGTAGTTTCAAAGAGGTTTTGTGAAGAATTATAAAGGTCGAATCAGAATGAAATCTACGTTGCTTAGACCTGCTTTAAAAGTGCAGAATAGTTAAAAGACTTAGGTGGGATTGTAACTCCTGCCTCCACCATCTGTCAATAATTGCCTCAATCTGCCTTATACAATAAGATTCACCTGATAAATTTATCTTGATTTCTAGGCATAAACTTCAGTTCTATAGTCATTTCAGAAATTCTATTAGCTAAAGCTAATTTAACTATGGCCAAGGCCACAGCCTTTTGGAACATATTCTGAATGTTAAGTCCTTATTACAAAATAAATACTTCTAGTCATACAATAGCATGCATGAACATCCAGTGCCTCAATGAACAGGCAGCTTATCTCACGTTTCTCTTGCATGACCACATTTTCCACAAATAGTTTTGGTCTATACCAAGGATCACATGGCACCAAAAAAGGCCATGCTGCTGTCCTTGTCTCTTTATCAATCCCTAAGGGGGAGAAAAAAACAAAGCTGAGAATACTCTTATTATACAAATTGTAGAATATTATGTTTATCAGATTTAGCTTGATTAGTTTCTGTACTCAGTGACAATTTTTTCTCATGTGGCTGCAGAAGAGGGTGTGAAAATCAAAATGATTACAAAGACGTAATATTGAGAGACAGATCATAGTCTGTGGCCCCTCTAGAACTTTGTTGTGAATAGGAAAAGAGTTAATTAACATGACTGACTAATTTCATTTAGTACCAAATAAACCCAGAGCAGTTTAGGGCTCCAAGTAACTCTGTCAGGGCTAACCTGCTGGTTCACCAAATTAGGGTGCTTGCCAGATTCACTCCCATCTCACTTCAGCATCTCACGTAAACAGGATAACTAAAGTTAGGATGTCTGGAAAAACTTTGAAGCTCAATCGGTTCCTAATCTGAAGGAAATGCTCCAACCAATTTAATTGATGAAGCTGAAATCCTGTTAAGTCCTAAAGAGCAGAAACATCTGCAAAGGCAAACTCAAAGCTTGTTAAAAGTAGAGGCTATTGCGAGCTTTGTTGTCTACAGCTGAAGACAGACAGCACTCCAGAATCATTGGATTATAAAGTCCCTACACCAGTCTTTTATTTGCTTACACAGTGATTGAGTCCTTATGTCTGTGGCCTTAACATTTAGATTCTTCAGCCATAGGTAAAGCATGACTGAAAGGAGAGCTTGGCTTTTTGGATTTGCTCTTATACCTGGATTCAACCATGTATGAATGAATTTAACAATGGAACAAGTCTGAGTCGGCAAGGCATATATTGGAAAAGGAAATGACCAAATCCTGAATCTTTTGCTTGTGGGATCAATGGGTAGCATTTGTTTGTCCACATTATTCCCAATTCTTGGAGTCAGTTATAATTAAAAAATACTAAGCAAGCACAATCATAAAAAGTAATTATGGATCTAAATATGTAATTTTTTTCTGTTTCTATTTTTTATTTCTACTTTCATAAATACTCAATAGTTTTTGATCGTAACAACAACAACTTTGTCATAATTTCTATGATTGCACACTTCTCACATCACAGTAATTTTCCTTGTTTCCCCTTTTCTCTATATCTATTTTAGGATTAATTGCAATTACAGGTAGTTCTCAACTTACAACCATTCAAAGCTATGACAGTGCTGAAAAAAATTACAAACGGCCCTCACATTTACAACCATTGCAGTGTCCCTGCAGTCACATGATCAGAATTCAGCACTTGGCCACTGGGATGTATTTATGACTATCGTGGTGTCAGAGTCACATGATCACCATTTGCTACTTTACCACCCAGTTTTTGACAAGCAAAGTCAATGGCGAGAGACAGATTTACTTAAAAGCCACAATTAACTTAACAACCTCAGTGATTTGCTTAAAGACTTAAAGTGGTTGTAATTTGAGGACTACCTGTATTATAAGCTTCCTTCCATTTTTCAATATTAGTATATGGGAAAAATAGGATTTGAGGATTTAGATCTAGAATTTAGATCTAGATTTATATTTGAATTATGTTACATTTCATCTATTTTTCCTCACATTAGGTAGAATTATCCCATACTTTAATGAACCAGTGCATACATCTAATACACCTATTTCATGTCTGTAAAAATCATTCTTCCTGAATCCATCTTAACATGCATATTTTTGTATACAGGTAGCCCTCAACCTATGACCACAACTGAGCCCAAAATTTATGTTCCTAATAAGAAATTTGTTATGTGGGTTTGGCCCCATTTTATGACTTTTCTTGTCACATTTGTTAAGTGAATCACCACAGTTGTTAAATTAGTAACACGGTTGTTAAGTGAATCTGGTTTCCCCATTGATTTTGCTTGTCAGAAGGTTGCAAAACCTTCTGGGACACCGCAACCATCATAAATGTTAGTCGCCAAGGCATCCAAATGTAAATCATGTGATCATGGGGATGTCTGCAATGGTTGTAAGTGTGAAAAATGGTCAAACGTCACGTTTTTCAGTGCCATTATAACTTTGTATGGTCACTAAGCAAACTGTTGTAAGTAGAGGACTATCTGTATATGGAAATACTTACCACACAGTAAAGGTTCTAGAGAGAACATTCCTTCCCGACAGAACAGAAACACATGCAATTTACAGTTATGGTATAAAACTGAAAAGACATGGCATTGATCTAACTTTTTCATTGGCTTAGTCAGACTATGATGCAGTCTTAACCAATTAAGCAATTCACAATAACCTTCCTCCCCTTTTATTTATTTTAAACAAACTTCCATCCATTCTCTATGCAGGGGATGAGGGCTATACTTCAACAGCACCGCATAGGCAGAAGATGCTAAGTCTGATCAATGTGTTTCACACAGAAACAATCCACAGGAGAATAAAGAAGAAAAGCCTTATGCCTATTTGCAGGAACAACAATTGCTAACGAATGATTGCATCAGACAAAACAAAGCCACAAACTACGAACCAACCTCTTATATTTACCAAGATAAATTTACCTTCGGTACCTGAGGGTGAAACCAAGTTGGTAGTTCAGCCCAGACACATCAAAGCACTAGATGATGTTTATATAGCACAATATTGCAAATTGCTTTCCAAAACACAATCCTGTTTTGCAAAGTATGAGCAGTTTCCTTTCCCATGGACACATGGTTGTGAAGAGGAAGCAACATAAGCATGGCTATGGACCAAAAAACAGCCTATAGGCTGTCTAACAGCAGCTGCTTCCACCGAAGACAACCGATACATTTAAGTATCAAGGATAATTATTGAACTGCATTTCAGTTACCTACAGAAAATGCAATTTTTAGCTTGCAAATAGCATCAAAAAAAATCCTAGATTCTAGGAATTTTGTTACACAATGGTCCTCTATGGGTTCTATTAGGTTAGTCTGAAAGAGAAAAGAAAATATTACTTTCGGAAAGCAGAGAGCAGCATACAAAGCTGAGTAACTTAGTAAATAAACACTTTAAGACATGCCAGATTTTTTTTAAAGAAAATCCTTTGCTAAGACAATCAATGTTTCTAAATTTAACATGCTTTCCATACAAAGCTGTTGGGATACAGACTAGAATTCTTGTAAAAAATGAACTACTCACATGTATTATTTATTATGTATTAGGGAAAGGAAATAAATAAATCAAGATTCTTTAACATAAAAATGGAATATCATGACCTAAGAATATACTGTATTTAACATATAGAAATAATCAAGTACAAGATTTAAGAAAGAAATTTCTTTATTCCACGTTGGTTTTCTACATTTCCCTATGCTGGATCCATATAAACATGCCCCCTGAGTAAGCATTTCAGCTTAGAATCCACCTTGTTCTATATTGAGCAATTCTTCCTTCAATTGGATTTCATATTCTTAAAGAATGTTTAAGCAAACTTATTCCCAGCCTAATAAAATGCTTGAGTAAACAAAATTATCCACAGAAACACACACATTTTTAAAGTAAATGACGATTCCATGGACATGTCCGTTTCATAAGCCATTCACATTTCAGTTCCTATTTTTAAAGATGTGTTTTTTTTATTTTGTGCCATTCCTCAATGATTGAAACCAAACATATTTCTCTGTTTGGAAAAGGATCTCTTCCATTTGTAGAAGTGGGGATGACTCTGGTAAAACTAATTTTTGACAGTTTTTGTATTGTCAGTTGTGTTGCTCTGCAATGACCCTGACTCTTCCGGAGCAGATTTAACTAGATATGGTAATTATAGTTATTACAAGATAGGCTATGTGGTGCTTCTATTTGAGGTATGCTCTCGGAAAAGATGCAGCTGCTTCTTGAAGATGATATATTCCCATCCTCAGAGCATCTTCTAGGAATCAAATCTGAAGTACTGCACTGCCTTAGTATAAGTTCTCCTTGTGCGAAAGAATTCAATAAATGGAACTCTTTTTACACAAATCTCTGGATGAAATCTGATTAAGTACTTTGTTGCATAAGGAAAAAGATATGTCCCAACAAAAACACAAATTAAGATTTGAGCAAAGAATTCAGGCAATTAAAGGAGAGGCACAGGATAAACATCTACAAATGAAATTATATATATGTAGGCTTTTTTAAGTTTGATGACATTACATTTCCTGGTACATAATACGATTTAAGGCAGGTCTTCATGATTCACATTTACAAATATTTAAGCATATTATGCTCCCTAACATCTAAGATAAAGTAGGAGATAAGAATGAGCAATTATATACTTAAAATGACCTTTGTGCAGCATTCACCTTAAATAGGAATGCCATAAAAGAGGAATGGGGTTTTTCTCTCTCCCCAAACCAACAAAATAACAAAAAGCTTTCCACACTGGAACAGAGATACTCAGAAAGACCAAACAAAGCACATGAAAAAGCCTGAAGCAAATGTTATAACAGCATCTGGATTCACTAAACTGGCACTAATATAGAGAAATGAAAAAGGCATACATCCATGTGCATTTGGTCCATATACAAATTCTGAACATTTTTATACGTATACATAGGCAAGCATCCGTGCATGCGTACAAACACACATATAATCTGTAACAAATCCAGTCTGCTAAAATTAATATGATATATCAAGCAATATGGCAGAAGTTTGAGAAATCAAAGAATATCCTTCAGGCATTTTGAATGGAAAGAACAAAATCTGAAGCTCTAATTAAATTATAGCAGCATTAATCATTTTATGTAGAAATACTTCTTAGCTCAGCAAGTTCTAAGATTTCTACTGTTTGACTGCATTTTTATAATCAGAAGTCTAATTATCTGTGTATCCACAAAATCAAGATAATTTTGTTACCACAGAATGAATTTTTACAAAAACGTTTTATGTAAGAAACTATACAAAGATGGTTACAGGTTTGGATTCGATCACCCTTAAAACTACCAGCATGAAACTAAGAAATCTAAGAAACGGGATTGTCATGAAATCGAAAGAAAGTATATGTATTTAATTTACTTGCGTCTTTTTAATGACAGAGATGTTTGTTTACTTTACAAAGGTAAAGTACTGGCTTAGGACACAGGGATCTCAACTTTAAAAGCACAATATGGCTATTTCCGCTGACTGCCATCTGCCATTAGCCATCAAGTTCAGCAGTTCGATTCTCACTGGCTCGAGGTTGACTCAGCCTTTCATCCTTCCGAGGTCAGTAAAATGAGGACCCAAATTGTTGAGGGCAATATGCTGACTGTGTAAACCGCTTAGAGAGTGCTGTAAAGCACTGTTAAGCAGTATAGAAGTCTAAATAAATAAATAAATAAACAAACAGACATAAACTCTAAAGATACAAAGCAAAATTAAGTTACTCAGCCATACATAGACATAACATATGCAACAGAAATGGCCATTGTTGTGGTTAACACTTAATTCCATTGCTTAAGACTAATTCTCACTGCAACTTCAGATCTTTCCAAATGTGGCCTGAATTGAAAAGTACTCTGGTTACCATCGAATTATTAAAGTATAAAGAATCATATACTACAGCAGCCTCCAACCCCCGGGTTCATCGACTGGCACCAGTCTGTGATGTGCCAGCAACCAGGCTGCGCAAAAAATCCAAGCCCCATTCATGGGATGCAGGCAGCATATAAAACCAAGCCCCTTCTGGTCCATGGAAAAAAATGTTTTCCATGGAACTGGTCCCTGGTGCCCAAAAAGGTTGGAGGCCACTGAGATACTGTCTATGATACAGAATGAATCTAGTTTGCCTAAAGCCATACTATTCTGCTGCAGAAAAACCAGCAAAAAGCCTTGAGTGCCTTAAATTTCAACCCATTATCTTAAGCAGTGTATCTGGAATGTTGATTTCCAAAACAGGATAAGCCTAGTATCCAACCCCACAGTCCATGGTTGTTGTTGTTTTAAAAAATGGGCATGTGCCACCATCTCTTTTTTCCATTCTAACTCTGAAATTTCATCAGAGTTCATCAGGCCTTCACCTAGGCCAGGTTGGATGTGCTGACTTTGCTGTCTTGTGGGGTCATTTTAAAAACATCCCTCTAGAGCAGTGGTCTCCAACCTGTGGGCCGAGGCCTACCAATGGACTGTGAGAACATTTTGGTGGTCTGCAGGAAAATCTGGTGATTTGAATTTTTTTATATAGCTGTATGATTCCTGCTCCTGGGGATGGCAGAGGCAGTGAGGGACACGTGACTGGGCTGCCTCCAGGGCTCAGAATTCGCCGAAGTGCCACGCAAATTCCAAGTTTGCAGCCCAGCCAACTTTTCTCCAGCCCTGACTTCTCCATGAGTTAAGGGGCCTCGGTGCTTAGCAGGGAGGGGTGAAGCTGGGTTTTATTCGGGGCAGGTGAGTGGCCAATTGCGGCCCGCTGGCATGAAAAGCTTGGGCGGTGAGGGAGTGGCCCACTGTCGTGAGAAGCATGTATGCACCTTTTTTAAAAAAATCATATTGGTGGTCTTTGGGATTTCAAATTATGAATTTGGTGGTCCCTGAGGTAAAAAAATGTTGGTGAGCACTGCCCTAGAGCAGCAATGGGGACAGCTCTGTGAAATCTCTGAGTCGCATTCTCCTGTCTTGATCTCTTTACAGGGCATCTTGGATAATCCATCCACCCTATTTTAAAAGTAGAACCTGTCAGAAAAACAACACTTATTTGTTGCTTCTTCTACCTGACATATCTTCCCAGGTTGTCTCTATTTGTTCTCTGTGATCCTCTTACACTAAAGATTAATGCTAATTTTGGTGATCACCACCGTTTGCTGTACTTGCATCAACATTATGGTTGACTTGATTTCTCTGTATTTTATGCTTTCTTTTAACTTATATCTATAATTCTAAGTTTGTTTCTATGCAGTGTTTTCTGGCTAAAGGTGATAGTAAATGTTTGCTGTTATGCATTATGGCATAAGTTTTACTACAATCATTTTCATCAGCTGTATGAAACAATGTAATCTGCAAATCAGTGTGGAAACATTGAAGTAATTAGAACATTAGCAAGGAATTAGAAAGACAAATCAGTTGGAAGTAAATGTTCAAAGTGGAGGTATTGATGCTTATATAATGACAAATGAAAAAACAGTCATTGAAGGTGGCTAAATTAATGAATAACAGAACTTGCTTTTTTCATCTAATAAAATTTGTGAGGCTAATCTGTATGTCCTTCCAATATTTATGCAATCTTATGCATGTTATTTCAAACTGAACTGGCAGGCCCTTACTTGATGTGATATCCCCCATCCCAGCCAACATATTGAGGCTACAATATTTAGAATGATTTGATCAGCATCATCTACTGATCAAAACTCAGAATTCTGGAAGTTACAGTTCCAAAGTTATGTTTGACAGCAGCTACTCCACCCAATCTATAAAAGAACTGAAGTGCTTGAAATACTTCTGCAGAATAAAACAGCCTTTTATCGCTATCATTCGCTTCTGTGGCTGAGTTGTGCTTTGCTTGATATATGCAAAACATGTGATTATTTCTATTCTTGGGGTAATATGTCTGAACAAATAATATTATTAATTTTAATGGTTTAAAGGAGGGGAGCCCAACAAATTTAAGTGGCATGGAAATGAAAAAGCAGGGATACCCTGGACAAAATCTAGATTTGATGTAATTTAATTCATTTTAATTTTATTATAAAATACACATTCTTTGTGTGATTTCTCCCATGTACTTCTCTCACATATCAATTATAATTAAGCAGCTATTTTCAAGGGATTCTGGTAAAACCCAAAGTTTTTTGAATGGAGGGGATGATGCTTTTGGGTGCCTATTCTGCCCTTCTAATTTAAATGGAAATGAAAAATATAAACATATGATGAGTTAATAGCTAGTTATGACTTATGACTTTCAAATAAAGCCTCTATACATTGAGTAGCATGTTACTGAATCACAGGGTTTGAGTGGGAAAGTAAGAGAAGAGAGAACTGCCAAGTTTATGAATTTGCAGGAAGGATCTGGCTAGCTCACCATGTAAATCGGGACACTGAATAGATCTTCATTTAATCCAGAATCATTATTTTATGGTCTTTAGTTTCAACAAAGTGTTCTCAACACCAGCAGTTGAAAATTCAAGAGAATAGTCATACTTCACAATATAAATGAGCCTCATCCCAGCAGTACCATGTCCATGTCCTGGCTTGCACTC
Source organism: Pareas carinatus (assembly GCA_032468095.1). Taxonomy (NCBI): domain Eukaryota; kingdom Metazoa; phylum Chordata; class Lepidosauria; order Squamata; family Pareidae; genus Pareas; species Pareas carinatus. The sequence goes on from JANHFO010001526.1 coordinate 29,353, forward strand.
CGCTGCTTACTGCTCAAAAACTGACTCTGCTAGCCTCTCTGTTAGTGAATTTGGGTTTATGCATTATCATTGCTCTAGATCGCCATTAGAAAGTCCAGCAATGTCATTTAGTCACTAAAAGGTGACAGAAAAACCAGGATAGTTACTTTGGAAAATTACAGAAATTATACTCCTTAATTTATTTCAGAGAAAATGCCTTGTTGATTGCTGATTTATGAGGCCGAAATAAATGTCCAGGCAAATGTACACTGAATTCCAGAAGAATGGAGTTATACAAAAAGTTTCACAAATAGAGAACAAGGGCATTTTACTAAATGCACAATGAGGTTACAGCTATGAAGTTGGGTGAAATTAATTGGGAAAAAAGGGCCAGATGCACTTCATGTGATTCTATAGGAGCAGCAATGAATGGTCAGTCTAAAGGGTAACGTTCTTTTGATTGACGAAGTGATCCTGCCAAGAAAAGTCATGGATGCAGAATAATGTTGCAATTCCTACACCAGTGTTTCTCAACTTTGGTAACATTAAAATGTGTGGACTTCAATTCCGAGAACATCCCAGCCAGCATACCGCCTGGGGAATTCTGGGAATCAAAGCCCACACACACCTTGAACTTGCTAAGGTTGAGAAGTGTGTCCTACATCAACCAGTCATGCCAGTTCCTAGCATTCTCAGTTGAAATACTGTGTAGCAAAGGATTTCACACAGCTTCCAATTCTGATTTTAAATGACACCACAAGGGGTCTCATTTTACACTTATGCCCATTTGGCATGCTTTTCGGATCCCGTTGGAGAGGCTTTACCCCACCTGTTCCATAAGTTTCTGATATCCAGTTCTGAACCATATTCCAGAGAGATGACTGTTAGAGGCAACTGCCAAAAAAAAAAAAAGCTCCTTTGCTGTCCTCTGCATAGCAAAGGTACTGCTAAGGCAAGCTTGCAAAGGGGAAGGAACAGATGCCAAGTGAAACTCTCCCACCTGCATCCCTTCTCAAAATAATCTATCTGGCTCACTGTAGCAATAAACCCAATAGCCAGATGGGTGAAAGGTTTTTTTTTCATTGTCAGGACCCGCAGCGTTTTGTACTACCATAGTAGGCACCAAGGCCTCACTGCAAGCATTATTCACCCTGTACTCACATAGTGCTTGGAAGGATTTCGCCTTTTTTCCACGTCCACCACATTAGCATCCAGTACAGCGTAGGACAGCATCTTCGTCCCCAGGAAAACCAGGAAACGCAAACACAGTCCAGATGTATCCTTGTATTATGATGACTGCGCTTATTCTTTTGACTCCTCAGCACTCAAGGAGGATTTCCTAGGAAAACAGAGCCTCTTCACCCTCAGCCCAGCTTTCTTTCTTTGCCCGGGCGAAACGGACAAACGAAGTACTTAGCTTTCCCGAAGGGCCTACCGAATATTTATTTTCCTTTTAAAAAAATCACGCGGGAAACGATCAAAATACGGTCGTACGCTTGCAAGCGCAGGCACACGCGCGCGCGCGCCCTTCAAACTCTTCTTCCTCCTTATGCAGGAAAATCTGAATTGTCTTCAGTTGCTTCCAATATTTCACCCTGGTGGAAAGGAACTCTTCTCGTCCTGGCCGCATTGGAGCGGACGGGCGGCGGGGAGGAGTTCAGCCCTGGGAAAGGATCAAGTTCTGCACACCAATTACACAGATCTCGCGTGCTGCGTGTGTGTGTGTGTGTGTGTGTGTCCGCACCTCTTGCTCGCTTTCTCTGCCTGCCTACCTCTTGCCCCTCCTCTTGCCCCCTCCCGCCCTACACCGGAGCGAGTCGCCGCCGTGCAGTTATCTTCGGCCCCAGCTCCTTGGCTGACAGCGGCTGGTCTTTGGCGACGCTTCCTGCCGCTGCCGCGACTGCTCCAGCAGCCGGCCTGGAGGGGGGGCGGGAAAGGGAGAAAACCGGCGGAGTTGCTTTGAATGGGAAAGCGAGCGAGTGCGCGGCTCCCCTCCCCGGCTCTCCCGCTGACTCCCGCGGCCGCAGTCTTCGCGGCAAGGGGCTGGGGGAGGGGCTGGCTGAGCAGGAAGGCCGGCTGTTCGCCGACAGAGGACGGCGCTGTCTGCCCCCACCCACCGGCAGGGGAGCGGAACGGCGAGGGGGCGATCACCTCTCCGCGCCCGAAGCCCGAGGGACGCTGAGATGGGCGGCGGCCACTTCGAGGGGCTTGTCGGTCGGCTTGGCATGGGCGGAGGAAAGAAGCGGGCGTTTCAGGCGTTGGCTTCTCCTCCTCTCCCCAGCCCGTCCCTTCCTCAAGCTGCCCGGCGACAAGAGAAAAAAGTGAGGCGGCTGAGAGGGACCGGGATCTCCCGGATTTTCGCTTGGTGCAATTTAAAAGAAAACCACCTCGGATGCTCATGTATTCCTACTCTGCGCTCTCCAAAGTGGACAAGAAGTCAAGGGGTCTCGGTTGTAAACCAGGGAATTGCACTAAAGGGGCTCATAAGAGTAATAGGGTCGCTGGCCTAAATAAATTCCAGCAAGTTCCCCTTGAAAACAACCTTCCTTCCCTCTGGTAATGAATTTACTGTATCCTAAATGTAGCGAGATGCACCTAGGCTCCGAATTTAAAAGCCTCTGGCGGTGGTCTGCTTTAGACAGTGAGACAGGCTAGATGTTACTGAAGAGATTTCAAGACATAGTTTGAGGTATTTTTGATGATGAGGCTGGCGCTCAAGTTGTGGAGTGCGGACCAGGTGTTCCACTCCAAAAGGTCCCATGAAGCAGAGAGCAAAGTCATTTGCTGAGATGGACAGCTAGAGAAATCAAATCAATCAAAAAAAATAAATATCCAAATATATACCCAGGAGATTTTCCTTTGACAGAGAGACCTCCAAGGGCACAAGCTAATGGGTCCCAAAAAGTTGGGTGAGAATATCCAATAAGCCATTTGGGCGGGATGGGGAATCTGTGGCCCTGCAGATATTGTTGAATTAAAATGTCTAACATCCCATAAACTAACTGCGGCTGGAGAGAGTTGAAGTTCAGCAATTTCTGATCCGCCAGTGTCTTTCCAGTCCTGCGTAAACCTACTCAGTTGGTTGCAGCGTAGGCCAAAGGTACTTGTAAGAGATTCCCTAAAATCAGCCATGAAAAGGGCTTAGTTCAACTGGCAGCCTTTTTATCAGTTTGCATCAGAAAATGGGATGGGAAGCAAATCCCTTTCATCAACTCTTCTCTGTTAAGTTCCTCATCTCCCTAAGTTGAACGCAACCATAATTTTAGGGCTTATAGGACAAGTTTAGATGTCTGAGCTTGTGTTTTTCTGCCCATCCCATTTTTATTTTATATATTTTTTAGATCCTGTGGGCAGGACTGTTTGGTTTAGGCTTTTTTTCTTTCCACTGTGTAAACTTTACACTGGGCCTTGTAGGCTGAAGAATGGGGTATAGATGCTTCACATATAAAGATGAATTCAAAATTCAATAGAATTAATATAATTATATTACAAGAATCTCCACCAGTTTATTTCCTCACCAGTTAAATTCATTTTTACAATCAGTTTAAATGTCAAAAGCAGGAATAAACAAGCCTTTGTCTACTGGATGAAAGACAAGAAAAGAGGGAATTCTAGTGCCTGAAGCAGACATCAAGATCTTTCCTCGTGCTCCCATCAAACAGTCCACTCAGAAGCTGCTTTTTCCTCCTAGTAGGTAGGTGCTGTTAGATAAGTTGTGCATTACTCCGAATCTCTGATTTACTAGCATTACCTTAGCAATAGTTTTGTTAAAACAGGAATATTAAAAGACAGATAACGCCTTGCTACTGCTATTCAACATATCCACATTCATAACTCAGAAATATAGGTAGAGCTCAACATATAGCTACTGGGACTGGAATTTCAGTCACTAAATGATGCAATCATTAAGTGAGTCATCACATGACCAAACCTGATTTTATGATCATTTTTAATGCACTTGTTAAATGAATCACCAGAGTCATTAAGTGAATCACATGGTTACGTGAATCCTATGTTTCACATTGACTATGCCCGTTGGAAACCAGATGGAAAGGTTGCACGTCATGATCATGTGACTGCAGGATGAGGCAACTGTCATAAATGCAAGATGGTTACCAAGCACACAAATTGCAATTGTGTGACCAGGCTGTGTGTATATAATGGATGTAACTTTGAGAACAGGTTGTTAAGTCATTTTTCCAGCACCATCATAATGCCAAACCAACATTAACCAAATATCATAAGTTGAAGACTACTTGTATTTACTCTGTATGTACAATTTATGCTATATACTCCCAATTCTCTGCTCCAAACCCAGTTTTTAAATTTGTTATTTTTTTGTCATTTTAATCTCTTTTATATTTATAATTGTCTGGATATTTGTATATTTTATTACATTCAGAGTCACCCTGAACCGCGAGATGGGTGGCAAATGTAATAATACTAAATGAAAGAACAGCAGAAATGGTGGAGAAAAAAGCAAGGAAAATCAAGAATTGATCAGCTTCAGATAAAGAACCGAATAGATGTTGGTTGAAACATTTGCCTGATCTATGCTCGCTATTGCCCAGCAGTTTAACAATATACTGCAAGGTGAAATTGAAAAGGGGCTAACATCTGGCAAAACCTACCTGATAATGAAAGATACAACAAAAGGAGCATTACATGCTTACCAACAATTTTCAAATTGCTAATTGGTGTGGTAGCTGATATAATCCAAAAGCATCTAGTTCAAAACAAGCTCTTTCCATCTGAGCAGAAAGGTAACTGTCCAAAACAGCAGAAGAACAAAAGATCAACTCGTAATTGACAAGATGATTTTGGAAACAGCAAGAAAAGGAAGACCAACTTGAACGGATTGATTACAAGAACACCCCAGATTTAACAACTGTCAATAAGAAAGACAAAACGTCTGAATAGTGGACATGGCTATACCTGGATAAAGCAGAAGAGAAGAGAAGGGTCTGGAGAAGATAACAGCAAGAATACAAAGATCTGCAGATAGAAATACAAACTGCATCAAAAAAAAGTAGTAGGTAGTATTAATAGTAATAGGCACCTTGGATGTAATCCCAGACAACTATTATCAGCATTGAGAAAATTACCCTCAGTCAATTACAAAAGGCAGGTTTACTTGGAACAGCTTATATCATCTGTGACGATATCTGCAACACCATCAAACATCCACATCTGTCTAACCCAGATCCTTGGAAAAAACTCTATAGATGGATAAAAGTGCCAAATCCAGTCTGAACATCTGGATAACTGTGCAACAAATCATAATAATAACTACTTATGAGTATTTGTTACTTCAATTATTTCTAGAAATAACTTGTAAATAAAACAACCTTGTTGGTGCTAATCAGACAAGTCTAAAGACTCCACCACAAAACAGTTTTCTGCTTAATTTTAGACACTTGTTATTTGGAAGAGAGCAGAGTGCAATAATTATAAGTCTTTTACAATATATAAATTTCATCACATGCACACATCCGTAGAAATATTTCAGACCAGCACATGGGTGAGCCTTTCCATATTTGAAAATAATATACAACCCTAGTGGTTACAAGAGGCTCCTAACAGCATCAGTATTGTACATTGTGTACACAAGCTTTGCAAAATAAACAGCCTTGCAAGGAGCCAAGTGTATCAATGTAGTTAAGTTAGTAACAAGGTGGTTATGTGAATCTGTCTTCCCCATTGATTTTGCTTGTCAGAAGCTTGCAAAAGGGGATTACTTGACCCTGGGACACTGCAGCCGTCATAAATAAGGATCAGTTGCCAAGCATTTTGAACATGTGACCATGGGGATGCTGCAATGGTTGTGTGAAAAATGCCCATAAGTCACATTTTTTCAGTGCTGTTGTAATTTTGGTCACTAAATGAACTGTTGTTGAGTCGAGGGCTGCATCACTTGCATAGTTTTCCCCCTTGGGGGATAAGCTATTGTATGATCTACCTCAAAGAAAGTTCTCTGGGCTTCAAGATATATTTGCTACGCTATAGAAATCTAGATCATATTAGAGGAAAAAGAATAAAGGAAGCTATACGAAGAATTAAAATTTAATATCCACTGCTATGCAGAAATAACTATATACATTTAAGAAAATATTCTATACTTTAGTTAGGTGCCAATGCTGTCTTAGGGCATTTCTCCCTCCACTGAGTTAAAATGCTATTCACCCATCTTAGAGATGGCATTAAATGGTGCTGACATATTTGCTCTTCTTATCCCAACCCTATCATATCCTCATTGTTTCTGGGTCAAGTTATAGTCCTGATCAATGAATATGACACCCATTACAGAAAAGATTACTGTTTCCCTCCCCTCTGGTTTCATTGCCATCTCCGTTACAGTCACCAGCCAGTAGCTTAAACTTCCACCAATCAGAGCATTGCACAGGGATGGGGAAGATCTGCCTTAAAGAGTCTGTTGGGATGTTTATAGGCTATTTTGTCTGTTCCTCTTACAACTCATCTGAGCATCTCCTAAGACAGAGTGGTAACATAAAGAAACATTGTAAGACACCACAGCAAAGATAACTCAATACAGGTATTCCTTGTACCCAACTGCAATTGGGATTTTCATTCATAAACCATAACAGTCATAAGTCAGGGTACTCATGTGACCTGATCTCATTTTACTATTTACGGAGGTCATTAATCATATCACACAGTCATAAGTACAAATCACATGGTCTTAAATCAGAATCCATTCTTCCAAGTGGGTATTTGTTTTGCTGGAAAAAAAGCATTGCAAATCGTGGTCATGCGACTGCAGGATGCTGCAACCAATCATAAATGTGAGCCAGTTGCCAAGCTCCTGAAATGGAGTCATGTGATGAGGGCGGGTGGGCACTACATTATATGATGGCCAGGCTATAAAGCATATTTTCCGAGGGCATTATAACTCTGAAACGTCATTAAATTGGTGGTAAATCGAGGACAAGCAACTTCTTTATATCAGGTTCATGAAGGAAATGATTGAAAGTGTCAAAAAAAGGAAATAACCAACAAAAGTTAAATATATGTACAATATGTGCAATCCACAATAACAAAACCAAAACTAAACAACCCACTTGGTATGTTGCATGTATCAGTTTAAGCCATAGATTGGTTTGATTCTTTGGCTATAAGAATCAATCATACTGTACAAACACAGCAAACTACAGTTCATTAATAGCGGTGTATGGCTTAGTGTGTTGTATGCACAAAAATATTTTGTCTGGTCCCAATTCTTACACCATGGCTACTTTTTTAAAAAAGTATTGGTCTGGTAAAACTAGTTAATTTTTGTTCAATTAATTTAATTGCAAGCACATAAATAATTTGATCATGTTTTGTATGGCAACTAATTGAATCCCAGTCTAAACCTCCAAGACCAATACTGAGATGCATAATTTAAAATGTTGGGAGTGAAGTTACAGAATTTGTCTATTCAGAAGAGTGTAAATGAACTGTATGCATAACCCAATTAGTTTGATTAGATTTGGCTGTTACCTTTCATGGCATTCAAAATTATAAATTATTAGTTAATACCCCTCACTATCTTATTCCAGGGAGTTAAGGCCAACAAAACATTTTTATTTGGCTTTTAAAAGAATTAAAAATTAATGTTAGGCTATCCCCTCCTTTCCCAATCCTTTGAGCCCGTCGCAGTGATCTAGTACCCAAAGTTTAAGAGAAAGGTTAGCCAGGTATTTACATCAAATTAAAATAAATTGAATTAAATTCTAGGTTCTGAAGGAATTTGCAAGGTTGCTTTACTATTTACTATTTTGTTTTATTGAGGAAGAGAAAACGATACATTGTATATGAAAGTATCCATAGGGAAGAATATATTGGTTTAGCCCAGCTCTATTGCAAATTGCAATTTTTGCAACCTGAGACTTTAATCAGGAAATAGTGGAGAAAAATAAAAACAGCCAGATCTTCACTTTATTACTTTGTGGCATTTTTACAGAGGTGGTGTATAGACATTTTACATTCACTATATGTAGATATATAAAATACAAATTCAAAAACTAGAGAAAAAATGAATATTGAAAATGCAGTTTAGTTGAAAGATATAGCCTAAATATGTTAAAACTCTTCGCAGTGTGCTTTTCTCAAAGGAAATTAAAAAAAACACTAGCCAGACATTCTAAATATAGTAACTAGGATTTCAAGATACATATCTATTTCAGTCAGGAAATATATACAGCTCTCATTTTGGACATGGCAAATTACCTTAAATATTTATTTAAATAATGAAACATTTAGGTATGTAAAGAAACCTCATTATAAAATATAAGTTCCATCATACATAAAGAAACTCCTGTGTTAAATATAAATTTTCCAAGTTTGTTTCAACAGCACCACACTGTGGCAATATACATATGTTAGTTTACTTTTGTTTCTATTAATTACCAACTCATAAAACAGATATTACATTCCATGAGGAATGTAATCAAAGAATAAAAGTTCATGATGTTGTGCCTTTGTCATCAAGGTTACAGATAAGAAAATGGAGGCACAGCTCTAGATGTCAGAAACAGAAATGCCCCCCCCCCTCTAATTTGCTTTTAGGAATCACCCTGATACGCTATTACAAAAAGAAATGGGAACTAAACTTCCCGATTATCAGATGCCACAGTAGATATTAAATAAAAAATACTCCGTAGTTTAAAAATTAAGTATTGAAATTGCAAATATTATAAAAAAGATCTGAACTTTTATTTAGGAAATATGTCTTCCATACTTGGAGGTTTTTTCCCACTTTGGACTTATGGACTTGATAGTTATAGAAATCTGATGACTTCTAGAAGTCATACAAAGGGCTTTGGGTGCCAAAATCAGATTTGTGGATAAAACAAATTACTCTCAACAGATGGCATCGTGACTCTTACTTGCTGAAAACCTGGTGAAAGGATTTACGTGTTAAATAAGGCAGCTTGTCAGTAATCCCAACAGCATTCTGGAATATGGGATGCAAAATGGAACCACACTGGTATTACAGTATGCTTCAACAATTTTTCAATCAATCATATTAAGGAATATGTTATTTTGAATATTCTTTAAATGTTATAGATTTTTTTTACAAATATACTAGATAAGATAGATACTTGCAACTTGACCCAGAAATAACTTAATTGTAGTAGTTTCAGAAGTGAAAGAGCTGCCTTATTTTTTCAGTCCTTCCACTTTGTAAAAGTACAATTCAAATAC
>JANHFO010001526.1:87750-102677 GCA_032468095.1 Pareas carinatus
TTTGTTTATTTGTTTATTTGTTTATTTGTTTATTTGTTTATTTGTTTATTTGTTTATTTGTTTATTTGTTTATTTTTGGATTTATATTCCGCCCTACTCCCGAAGGACTCAGATTGATTACAAACAATGGCATGACAAAGTAACATCAGTGCTGTATTGGAAGATCTGCAAGAAATATCATTTGCAAGCAATTGCTGGTGGGACCACAAAATAGACAAAGTAATAGACAATGAAGAAGTTAAATTGCTCTGAGACTTCAGAATGTAAGCAGACAAGCACTCATCACATAATAGCCCAGCCTTAATAACTGTCATTTAAAAAGACAAAAAGAAAAAAATTCAATAGTGGATGTAGCAATACCTGGAGACAGCAAAATGGAAAAGAAGAGAAAGAATTGGAGAAAATCAGAAAATAACAAAGACCTGCAAATAGAAATAGAACAACTATATCAAATGGTGGTTGACAGCAATTTTGTGTGTTCTGGAGACATGGCTATTCCAGTTGCTTTTTGAGGTTATCTATGCTAGGCTAGCTCCTTGTTCAGTCTGAGGTGAGCAACCATGTTTATTCGATGTATCATTTTTCAGCCATTTGTTTGAGCTATTTTCCATCCAGCTGTGCAGTTCATTGGAAGTTTGTATTTTGGCTGAGATCGAGGGTAGTGTATAGTGAAGATTTGGGTTTTCTAAAGCATTTAATACCCATATGTGGTTCTGATGCAAGTCAGTATCTGTAGCTCAGGATTGAACTGCAAAGACCGCAGTGTTCTCTGAACTTGATTGCTTGCAGATGTTTTGTCACCCAACTAGGTGCAATCATCAATATGAGTGTTAATATATTTCCAAAGCATATACATTTTCATAATGATGCAGTTCTTTCCCTTTTTAATCATTATGCTATTTGTTTGTGTTTTATTAGGAGAATGGATATGGCAAGATAACAATAATGTTGCTTTTGTCAACTGGAATGAACAAGTCTCAAAATCTCTACAGTTGGATAGCAAAGAACACAATGAAGACTTTTTTGACAAGTGCATCTACGTGAATAGTAATTCTGGAGAATGGTTCACAGGGAGCTGCAATTACGAATTCAAACCATTTATTTGTAAAAGAAACAAAAGTAAGCCTTATTATTCTCCTTATCATAATATTAGATTGAAAATAATATTTGTGTAGTGAATAGACATTAAATTATATGATTTCCTAAAATACTCTAGTTCCTCTGTTTTCTTCCTAGAAAGATGTTTCTTGGAATTATTCTTACCATGTCATTATTTGATCACTATTTAAATATATCCAAGATATTTGAAGTTTTCTTGTGTTCCTAGTTCCTTGATGGGCAGGATTTTCTACCAATATGTTTTAAGAATCCTCATTTTAATATTTTTTTCTTATATGTTCTTCTGACAACTTTTCTAGATAGCTAATTATAATTTATCTGCTAAGAACATCACCTTTCTTTCACTTCTCCGTTCCTTTCCCTTCACTTCCACCCCCTCCTTTTCCCTTTCTCTTCTGTTTCCTTCTCCTCCCCTTCCTTCTTTCTTGTCTTTCAATCAGGAAAACAATCTAATCATTTTGCCTTAGTTTATTTCTTTTTCAAATAATGCATTATATGTAATAAAATAATAGGAGTAAAAATAGAATCAATGGCAAAATATATTGATTTTTGCTTTCAGTCGTTGAATGACATATTTTAAGGTAGATAATTAATTATATTCTTAGTAGCATATTTTAATAAACAAAGATTCCTTTCCATCATTTGTTGATACTTAATTATTAGGTCAGCTGGCATCAATGATCTATTACTCACAGGACACAAAACTGAAAAAAAATGAGTACCAACAGCCAAGTATGATGCTCCCCAATGGTTGCATCATAATATTTTAGACAAATGTCTAATGTAGGAGACTTTGGATTGCTTTGTATCAATCATTACTTCTAAAATTTTGTATTTCCAAAATTTTGTATTCTACTCATAGACTCAAATATTATTTCACTTTTGGTGGTCTTCAATCATTTCTGATAGATACTTTAAACACAGTCTAGAACAGGGGTCCACAACCCCCAATTCATGCCAGCAGCCAGGTTGTGGAAACAAGCCAAGCCCCATTTACAAGATGCATGCAGCACACAAAACCACGTCGCCTCCAGTCCACAGAAAAATCTTTTTTCATGGAACTGATTCCTGGTGCCCAAAAGGTTGGGGGCCACCGGTCTAGAATATTTCACATAATAAATATCCATGAACTCAGATTCATATCATACACTACCGACTTTTAATGAAAATCCAGATATCTGTGAAAGAAATTTGTGGGCATTGTCTTAAAGTGTTAATTGGTTTTTCTAAATGCATAAAGTTTGCTATGATTCAGTATGAAAATCTGCTGTGAATCAGAAAAATCATTTTTTAAAATTGCCTTGCATATATCCTTCTTTATTGTTTAATGTAGTAGGCTTATACAATAATTACATCATCTTAAAACATATTTGACTGTTTTCTAGTTATTGAAGAATCAACTATAGAACCTACAGAAATACCAGGTAAGAAGGTAATTTTAAAAGAGTTAAGAAGAGTTATTTTTAAAGTTCAGTAATAAATTTTCTATAGCTGTGAACTAAAATTCTAATACTTAGCTCAAATATATATAAAGGAACTTATTTTTGTAAATTAAAAGATTTGGATGACAAGAGAATATATTCAGCATTGTTAAGAAGACTTTATTTACAGTGTTGTTAAGTTACAATAGCTATGTTTTACATAATTTTTCCATATTAATGAACTGGAAGCCATGAAGATCCTTGAAATGGCTACCAATTGCAATTTTCTTTTCCTTTCCCCCTCAGAATGTATTGGAAATAATATCATTCTGGACAACCTTGAGATTTTGGTATCTGCTGCCCAAATATCACAATCATTATATTTTAGAGATATATCATCAAATTACCTTAGCTTTATGTTATTAGGGAAAAATTAAATGACAGCTCTCTAACATATTTTATTGCAGCACAGAAATTAAAACGAGACAGAGAGAGAGAAAAAAGAATTTAAAAATAATAAGTGGGACAGAGGTAATATAAAACTTCATTAAATTTCTAAGAAATTTTGCTTCCCACAGTGTCAAAGCTCAAAATTGTAGTCTAACTTTCTCTGCCACAAATGAGATCACTTGGATGATCTCTTTATAGTTATATGTTATGAAGTCAAGTCTGGAAAATCCCCATTCTTCAGTGAATGTTATTAAATATTTATGATTTTTGTTCTCAAATAAATCATTAGTATTAAGTGATAGTCATAGTAATTTGTAATTATTTTTGCTGTTGAAGAACACACATTTCTAACATCGAGCTTTACATCAAAAGAATCTCAATTCAGTCCTCATCTTCAGTGGGCAAGACATCTTTTGGGATCTGTAATGAACGTCAAGGTTATTTCCTTATTGTGACTTACAGTTCACAAATTCCTGGGTTTGCTAGTTGACTCTTGTTGGTTCTGCCTTTATTAGACTACTTGACAGGATGCAGTCTCTCTTGGTTTCTTTCTCACTTAAAATTTTTTAAGTCAGAGTGTTATCATAATATACCTATATTAAGTGCTTTTCCTTCTGTCTGGTATTTTAGTGCAGAAAGGAGCGGCACCTCTATCAATACATGGCACAACTGTGGGGGTAGTTATCCCAATTATCTTCATACTCATTGGTGCAGGAATCGCAGGCTATATTTTCTACAGAAGAAGAAACAGATCACAACAAGTCTCTGCTGAATTTGACAAGTCTTTGTACAACGACAATGTTGTTATTCTTCATAAGGATTAAGAAACTCTTGTAGACAACAAATAATTGAATTGACAAATATAATTGACACATGGCACAGTTGTGGCGATAGATAATGATATCCCAATTATCTTCATATTCATCAGCGTAAGAACTGCAGTCTATATTTTCTACAAAAGAAGAAATAGACCACAGCCTTCTGCTGCATTTGACAATTCTTTGTAAAGTGAGAATGTAGATATTCTTCATAATGATTCACACTCTACTATAGAAAACAAATAATTAAATTAACAAGGCCCATTGGACACCATACATTCAAAATTTAAGGTATTGGATTTCACTATTCATAAATGTATACTTTGCAGTATTTGAAAGAGTTTAGATCAGCGATGGCGAACTTTTTAGACATCAAGTGCCTGAACGAGTTGTGACTAACAAGTCGTGGTTCAGGATGTCATTGTCTGGCACCGCTACTCCTTTCTGAGCATGCTCAGTTCTGGGACAATGCTGGAGTGACTTGGTTTATGTGTCAGGAGAGAGGGCTCTGCATGCACACTGCAGCACGCATGCCATAGGTTTGCCATCAGTGGTTTAGATCCTATCAACAATGTACATTGGACAGACCCATGATATGAAACATTTGAATTTATTACACTTACTAAGTAAAAATATATTCTGAATAATGTACTTTCAAATTATACATTTTTTTTTAAAAGGATCATTTTTATTTTACTGTAAAACTAGGGGCTATGTGAATTCAGTAGATAGTTTAAGTCTAGGGTTACCTTTGTCAGTTAAAAAAAAAAGGAAAACCTATACATTTTTCTTTTCTATCTGCATTTTATGGTCCCCAGGCTGGTCCTTTGACTGTCCCTGTCTGGCCCATATTTGGTCAACTGAAAATTAAAAACAATAAGATGTAAATGGGTGTGCCATAGAGCATGGGATGAGAAGCCAAGTTCACTACTTTCGTCAGCTTTCAAGAGTTTTCTTATGCCTGTAACAGAAGAGCAGAGGTCAGGCTAAGTCAAGGTGAGATGCATTCTCTGTCCTCTCCCAACACGTTGATGCCAGCGACAGAATTAAGTTCAGCCTATTGGCTTAGCCCTCCACAGCAGTCCTAGTTTCTCATGTGGTCCCTTGGGAAAATTAATTGCCTTCTCCTGGCATACACAGTACACAAACGTTTTTCTTTATTAAAGATCTTCTACTACAGTGAATTGCAAATGGTTCATTGAATGTTATGATTCATTTACTTGTCCCCATGAAACCAATTTTATATGAGATTCTATATCTTGAACACGTGTTTTTCTTTCCCTTATATGTGTCTCAATAAATTTCAAAGAACAGCCCGCTTCAGTGTCCAGATAAAGCCTTCTGCTGCTTCACAGCCAGCTGTGTCCCCATTTATCTTCTTGCGGTTCACATCTGTTTCCTTCATACGCCGCTCAGTGTGCAGCAGGCATGATGCCCCTTTCTAGAGACTATTCAAGAGAAGAAGCCCCTCCTTTTTAGTCTTGTACCCTGATGTTATGCCTGGCGTTGCTATACCCAATCTCAAATATTTCAGAGTAATATTCCTTCCTGAATATTACCATTTGAACAAAGCATATGCCAGGGAATTTTAGATTCATGATTACCCTGTTCATGCTCGCAGCCTCTTTCATAAAGCTAAAATTGTAGTGAGCAGCAGTTACTGATGTTTAAGAAGGAGGACAAAGATTTCAGCTTTTGAAAAAGATTGTAGCTGCTAATCTAGAGAAGGGAGCTGGATCTACCCATTTATGTATCCAGATACAGAGAAATGGGTCAAAAAGTAAATTCCAGAGTACCCTGAGCTCTTTGGCAATTTATCTGTATATCTTGAGGAATAAAATATAGCATATGAAGAACAGTCAGGAAATTGAGCACATTAATGCACAGCTGATAAAAAAATGAAATAGTTTAATTGCATAGAAACTTGGAGAATAAATGTATAAATTGCTATTATGTCTTCTTATGATAGAAAGTTGTCTTTTCTGTATAAATAAGTAAATTGATGTAATTTTTCTCATTTTACAATTTTAAGTTCATTCAATCCTATTTTGAAAATATGCACAAAGCATCAGTTCAAATTCATGCATGCTTTTCCTAGTTATTTGCATTGTCTTCAAAGTGTTTTATGTTGTATGTTTTTGAAGATAGCTTACCTTTTTGTAAAATGTCTGCACAGTTCTCAGTAACATACTTATTATGATGATTGCTGTTCCCTAAAATTCTTTCCCATCTATAATAATATTTGTCAAAACCGATTCATCTATCATTCGTTTCCTACTCACTTGCGTCTGACTCATCGCTATATCTCAGAAACTATTAAAGTTACACTAATGAAACTTTCTACATACCTTGACTTCCCATCTAGGACCAAGCTACAACAAAAGTTACTGAAATAAAATAATTTTGAAAGGAGTTATTTACCTTTTTTGGTCAAAGCTACTGTGCATGTGCAGAGTCAAGCAGATCGGCGTTTCTCTGCCTCCAAACCCACTGCGCACGCGCTGACCTTTTCTCCCTGCCAGCGCCATGGCTGAGAGAGGCCAAAGCCGCCGGAAGAAGTCTCAGCTGGGTGGGGGAGCCACCGCCCAAGGCCTCTTCTTCTCAGAGAGCCCAAAGCCGGCAGAATAACAGTCAGCTGGTTGGCGGAGGCCGCCCGTCGTTACAAGCCGCCCGACTCCGCACGTGCTGGCCTCTTCTCCGTGCCGGCGCCATGGCTGAGAGAGGCCAAAGCCGCTGGGAGAAGTCTCAGCTGGGTGGAGGAGGCCACCGCCCAAGGCCTTTTCTTCCTCATTCTGGTGGCATGGGCGGGAGAGCCCGAAGCCGACAGAATAAGAGTCAGCTGCTTGGGGGAGGCCGCCCGGCGTTACAAACTGCCAGATGCCTCTTATGGAGTGAGGAGAGAAAGAAAGAAAGAGGAAGGAAAAGAAAGAAACAAACAAACAAAGAAAGAAAAATAATCCCGTAGTGTAGCATGGGTACAAAAAGCTAGGATTCAATATAGATAAATATTGGACATTTATTGATGTATTCTGTATATAATGTCTCTTTTGGTATATTATTCTGTTTTTAATTTCTCCTGTAAAATGGAGATCAGATTATCTACATACATAGATGTCCCTGTAGTCTTCTCTTTTGGAATAAGTAGTGTTATGGAAACTGCAGAAACTGAGTAAGAAATAGCAAACAAAATAAACTAAAGACAATAGATAAGAGAACAGATCTAGTTCTAGTAAACTACTAAATCTAGTTATGCCTTTACTGCACCTATCTCCGCATGCACTTTCATTCTTTCAAGTGTTCTTCTTTCTGCTATGTTTATATGCCATTTATATCCTGTCTTTTCTTTTTTAAAGTTCTTGCCTCTTATCTTTTTGAAGATTTTAGCAAGTTTATTCAGTCACAAATTAAATGGTTTTCCCTTTCCCCTCAGCTTGTTCATTTTCACTTCATATAGAAGATTCATCTAATAACTGATACATAACTAGTGTAGATATTTATACTAGTTGATACTTTACATAGTAATTATTTAAGAAATTATTGTCATCTTCATATGTTCAGAAATATAAAGACAGGAAATACCTAGTTGAATGAATTTCCTTATAGAAAATATATTAAAAGATTTTACTTAATCATGGTTATAAAAAGAATAGCTTGAAACCATATTTTTAAGAGACCAAGAAATAATGCATCATCTTTTATTTAGGAAACCAAAAGACATAAGAAGACTTTAAAGAAAACTCGAAAATTTATTATTGATGGTGTAGAAGTAAGTGTGACTACTTCAAAAATAGTCACTGACAGCGATTCTAAAAGTGAAGAACTTCGCTATCTTCGGTGAGTTTTGAAATATTCATTTCAAATGAGACAGAATCCTTATCTCTAATACTCACAAATGGGAATCACAAACATAGAAATATGCACAAACACATATATAGTCTACATATACTATGGACTGTATTAGACTATAAGAAACAGTTTGCATTATCTCAGTCTTATAAAATGCAGTAGTTCAATTCCACTCCTCAGTTGTTAGTCATATTACTTCAGAATTCTAATTTCACTTTGATTATTGATGACTTTAAAATTACTTCCTTCTTCCTTAATGCCAGACGTCAAGAATTACGAGAGCTGCGCCTTCTCCAAAAAGAAGAACAACGAGCTCAGCAGCAACTCAGTAATAAGCTATTACAACAACGAGAACAGATGTTTAGGCGCTTTGAACAGGAAATGACAGTAAGATTCGAGTTTCCTGCTGCTATTATATTTTTGGGCAAGCTCAACATTTTCTGTTTAGTGCTTCGTGATGAAATGACAGATTATGACATTCCACTAAAGTAAAAAATTAACTATGCCTTCTCATAAAGGGCAAAAAAGCTAAAGAGAGTTGGTAGAGGAAAAGAAGGAAAGGAATGGAAAAGGAAATAGTTACACTGAAAGGAATACGATACAGGTGTGTCTTGTTATAAAGTAAATTGTCAGTTTCAAAATAAACATGGGGTTTGTACTTCTAAACATAAAGAACTTCTATCCAATATTATCTGTTCATACAGTGTTACTGCAAAACAAAGTTAATTTTTATGAAGTGGTCCTTAAATGAGAGTAGGAACATAGTAATGTGCATTATGCTATACTCATAATCTACAGTATGTGCACAATTATTAGGCAAGTGAATATTTTGACTATATCATTATTTTTATGCATTTCCACCTCCAATTTATATAAACCTGAATGCTTATTGGATATAAGCTTATCAGATTATGTGTATTTTTACATACATATTCATATACTTTATTGTCATTGCACCTCGTATGAAATTAAATACCGTTTTCAGTGTACATATACATAGATATTTGTGTAATGAGGGAGGGTGTGACCTAAGGAGATCAACACCCTATATCAAAGTGTGCACAATTATTAGACAGTTTCTTTTCCTCAGGCAAAATGGGCCAAAAAAGAGATTTAACTGACTCTGAAAAATCAAAAATTATAAAAAGTCTTTCAGAGGGATACAGTACTCTTGAAATTGCTAAGATATTGGAGCGTGATCACAGAACTATCAAATGTTTTGTTGCAAATAGTCAACAAGGTCGCAGGAAACATGTTGAGAAAAAAGACGCAAATTAACTGCCAAAGATTTGAGAAGAATCAAATGTGAAGCAACGAGGAACCCATTATCCTCCAGTGCTGTCATATTCCCAAACTGCAACCTCTCTAGACTGCCCAGAAGTACAAGGTGTTCAGCGCTCAGAGACATGACCAAGGTAAGGAAGGCAGAAACCCGACCACCAATGAAAAGGACACATAAGTTGAAACAGCAAGACTGGGCCAAGAAATATCTGAAGACAGGTCTTTCAAAGGTTTTATAGACTGATGAGATGAGAGTGACTCTTGATGAACCACATGGATGGGCCCGTGGCTGGATCAGTAACGGGCACAGAGCTCCACTTCGACTCAGACACCAGCAAGGTGAAGGTGGGGTACTAGTATGGGCTGGTATTATTAAAGATGAACCAGTTGGACCTTTTCGGGTTGAAGATGGACTCAGTCAACTCCCAAACTACTGCCAGTTTCAGAAGACACTTTGTTCACATAATGGTATAGGAAAAAGTCTGCATTTTCCATTTTGAGTTGTTTGTTTATTATTCTCAATTTAACAGATGAAAATAAGCGATTGAGATGGGAATATTTTCGTGTTTGATTTAGTTGCATAATAATTCTTTACACTAATACTTCCCCAATAATACAACTTGTCTAATAATTGTGCACACAGTATAATACATGCCACGGGAAAAATGCTAATAATAGGAAATAGAATATCAGTATAACAACTGGGATAAATGTAGCAAGAGTTTAAACTATAGGATTTTTATCCTTAAAAAATAAATTTAGAAGAAGTATGCAACTTGTGACCAAATAAGCACTGTTGTAAATATTTTACCTCTATGATATTAAAATTTGGGAATTTCAGAATTGCTTTACCTTAGTGAAGAAATGTATGTTTTTGCATTTCATATTCCCTGCCTTGCTGAGTAAGAGATTTACTCGTACTGATTCAGTTCTAAATATGTTAATGGTTTCAGCAAAATCTAGAAGCAGTTTTGATTAAAAACACTATTTTCTTTTATTTAAGTATTTGAATTTAATTAGTTATACAAATAAGGAAAAATGCCTTGTTAACAGATGTGTTCTCTCCTCTTCCACTTACAATCTATCGCTTAATAAACATTTCACAAACATTAATAAAGGATTCAAGCAGGTATCAAAGATTACTATTTTTCATAAGGCATCTATTTTATCTTAATACTGTTCTTAGAAGAGTATATCAGTGTATTTGTTCTGTCTTTTTTTTGACTTTTTAAAATACTGTACCTAAAATAATTGCCTATAGGAAAGAAGCTATGCACCCATACCATGTTTCATCCCCACTCTTATCTTTGTGCTTATGAGAGTCAACAGAATTTGGGGTGATTAGGGGCTGGACTAGGAGCATTTGTGACACATAAAAATTCTATGCTGAGCCCTCTCTTGACTCCACCCCCTGGTTCTGCGTTGTCTTCCCCTACATATAGAGACCCCCATTATGTATGCAGATTTCTCACTTTTATATTAAAAAAATTTTTTTACTCAGGTAATCAGTGAAAATAATACTATTTTTTTTAGAGCAAGAAGCGGCAATATGATCAGGAAATTGAAAACCTAGAAAAACAGCAAAAACAGACTATAGAGCGCTTAGAACAGGAGCATACAAATCGTTTACGTGATGAAGCTAAGCGCATCAAAGCAGAACAAGAAAAAGAATTATCCAAGTTTCAAAATATGTTGAAAAACAAAAAGAAAGAGGTAAAACCATTAAATAATTTAGAAAATACGGTGAATGTTTTTGGCCTTAGTGATGTTTACATTTTCATTTCATATATTATGATTGTGTATTCAAACCCACATGCACATGTGTATTTGGAATAGTAAAAAATATTACTTATTCATTCAGAATTGCTAGAATTGTTTGCAGAGAGATTTTGCAGATGTACTTTTTTATGAATACTGCACTTGACTTAATTATTAAGATTTTTTAAATTGGCTGCTTTGTAACATAATCACGGGTTAAAGTCATGGAGATTTTCATGAAATACATCACAACAGAATTCTTAATTTTTTGTGTGTGTAAGCAGGAGAATGATCTTTATATCAGAAAAATCAGAAATAATATACTGTAGAATATTGGGTTTTTTCCTCCCAGATTACCCAAATGCAATATAAAACAATTTTACATTTAAATATAACTGTGGTAGAAAAACTGCAGAATTGATGTCTCTGAATGAAATAGGGATTGTTATGCAGTATGTTACTAAGATAATTTTAAAAATTGAAATAGTGGTTAATTTACCATTAAATAATAATTTAACATAAATTTCTAGACTCTCTATTTTGATATATTTTATTTATTATTTGTTTAGTGCCATTGCTCTTATGCTGTTTGGTATTATTACTATACTATTATATCCAGTTGTCATTTTTTAAAATTGTATAATATTAATTTCTTTCTTTTGCTAAATTTCTTGCACTTCGAGTCTCTAATGGTGATTGGATCTTAAAAGGAAAAGCTGTTTAAATTTTAACGCACTCATAGAAACAGGAATAGCATGTGGTGATTTGGGCTTTATTTCCTAAGAATGCTTTAAGTTTTAAAAATAGTAATTTAATCTTGGATAGCTAGACAGTCCATCCATTAGAAGTATTTTAATTTGGTTTCTATACTGCATAAGGGGTTGAACTTGATGGCCTACATGGCCTTTTTAGTTCCAGTATAAAATTGAATATTTGGTTTATTTTTCCAATGAGACATCAATATCACTTTTGAGGTGATTGTGTTTTTTTATTCAAGTTGTTCTTCTAACAACTATTATCTACTTTTATATGACAAGTGCAGAAGTAGCTGCTCTTACGTTGTTGTTTTATTCCATGTATTTTATTATTTGGAAAAACAAAATCCTTTCTGTTGTCTTTTGAAGAAGCTTTTCTATTTTAATTACTGCCTCTACTGCATACAAATTGTTTATGGAAGCAGTTTATTAGTACTCGGATGCAAACAGAAAGTAGTTGTCAGGCTGCTATTGGCATGTGCACTTTTTTCTAGAATGCAATCAATAAATACTTTGTGCATGTACGCTCCTCCCATTTTCTCACAAGCTAACTCTTCCAGCTTTGCATGCATTTGTAACATCCTCTGAATGCTTATTGCTCCTCTTCATTCACATAAATGCTTGCTGTGGAGAAAAAGGGTTATTTTCCCCACATTCTGCATGCTTGTGCACTATAGGTTTTTAATGAAGTGGAGAAAGCACCAAAAGAGCTGAGAAAAGAGCTCATGAAACGCAAGAAAGAGGAGTTTACTCAAACCCAGCATGCTCAGGTAACCATAGCAGCTTCCTGCTTCTAAATCCCCCAAACCGGCTTTGTTCGCATTGCTTTAATAGTTTGATAACGATTGGGCATTATTATTCCCTGTGAAGGAACCCATTCTTTTGGTAGGGATTTTTTTTCCAGAACTGCAACTAGAAATGGAATAGATTTTATAAGTATCAATTTAAATGTTGCTATTTAAGAAATGTTTAGTTATTTATAGAACAACATTCAAAGGAATTAAAATTCAATTTATGTTGTACATTAAAATGTCTGTCATATATACTGTTACATCTACTTTAACTGAAGCTTTTAGTGTCAAACATAATGGAAAGCTAAATACTATGATTTTACTTAACTTTCAAAAAGAAAAATTAACTACTGAAATCTATAGTTCTAGACAATGCCCCTGGTGTTAAATGAGTGCATATTTATGAACACGAATAATCAAAGCTTTCTTCCCAATATACTGCTGTAGATAGTATATTTTGATATTTTTGCTGTTTGAAACAAAATTTGCATTGAGATTGCTGTATCTGTAGTCCAAATTTTTATGTTAAGAGACTAATATCGGCGTTAACTTTTCATGTTCAAGAATACTTCTGATACAATAACGTGCAATTAGATTGTAGTGAGCATGCACACACATATACGACAATGATAGCTTGGGCTGCACTGGTTCCAGTGTGAGAACTCCTGAATCCTCTTTCCATAATTCCGATGCATCTATCTCAAAACTTCCAAAGGCAGCTGATTATATTCTATTACCAAAACCCCCTCTGCTGTTGATTTATCAGTAAGCAGGTAAAGGACAATCTCGTCAGTCATTTGATCTCTCATGGGAGCATCTGCCAAAGACTAGATCCTTTTTGCAGACTGAGAGCTGCTAGCCCATGAAATTATTATTATATACAGCAAGGTCGAGAATGTTGAAAATAAAACAGGAAAGAAATGAACAGTTCATTCTGAAGAGCAAGGTTCCAGTCAACACTTACACAAGCAAATACCTCAGAACAAATCCACAGATGGATGGAAGAAATCTGAATAATTCAAAGTTTACAACCTCAAACACCGTCTCCACTGTCCCTACCATCATAGATCCTAGTGTGAGGTCCACATCCACTAGATTTTAGCATGGCTTCTATTGGCTACATGCATTACCTGGTTAGATAGGTCTTCTGGTATTCTTTTAATCCTTGCATCATCTGAACGTCTCAAAGCAGATTTTTTCTATATTCATTACATAGACCATATAATGTTTAAGTTTATATTTTATTATATATGCTACTTAGTGAATGATGGAGAGAGAATTTAACTTCCTAATAAGATCATAATATTAAACAATGATTTATTAAACTTGTATGTGACCCAATTCTCAATGATTCTGGGTGACTCACAAAAAATCCAGAAATTTCAATCAAATCAATACATGATTTAAAAGAACAATAAAAGATAGCAAATGCAATGAAGTGAGGGATCTGCTTCTTCTCTAAAAGCTGCAGTCTGTGAATAATAATGAGCTGAATTGCTGAATCTTTCCATCCATCGAGCAGAATCGTGCTGTTAATAGACAATTATTTTTTCATAGCAGTATATCATTTTCCAAGATAGCAGGTATAGCAGTATATCTTGTTCCAAACTTTACTAATCATTACTTCTCCATAGGGTGTGTGTCTGGTAAGTTGTCCTTTTTGTTCTGACTGTCTTGTAATTGCAGTCCTTAAATTATTGGAAGAAAGATAATACCTTTTAAAACAGCAAGTGAAGTTATGTGGTGTGAATGAGAATAGGTTATAGAGTGTTAAATACAGGAAAATAAATAGTGAGGATTATTCTTTTCCTCGTTTAGTTTGTGATTGGCACCTCCATACATAAATGCTCATTTGAGACCATAAGTTTTAATAGTGCTTCAGAAATATTGCATCCATAAATAAAGATGAATTATTGTTACAGTGGTGCCTAAGTTCTTTTGTTGTTTTGCTTCTGTTTAGTGTTGAAATGCTTTGTTTGTGGTTATTTTCACATGGGAAGTACATTGTATTCTGCTCCACAGGCCATTGCTCAGATTATGATTCAGTCATTTCAGTTGTCCTCATCTGCTCTCTTCAATGCAGTAATGCAGGATGTAAGTTCATATACCACTCCCATAAGAAGCGTATGACCCCTGTCGTGTTAGCTTTCTTTCTTTTTTCTCTTACATGCATGTGCTGTTAAATTATTTTTATTTAAAATTATATAAAACATTATTAATATGCACAAAAAAATTAAGTAGACCAATTTTCAGCACATGTGTAAAACTGAGCTATTGTTTCTTCTGTGTGCTGTGAAACTTGGCTGTTCCTCAGAGTGCTTATAGATATAGTTTGACAGTGCATTTCTCTGCTTTATCTAAAAACAGTTCTCCTAAGTTTTGTTTATGGGACAAAGAATACCCCTTTTCCCTCTCAGGTAGTGACAATCTTTTAAGCATCTTTTTTTAGTAGCGTTTCCATCCTTCCTATCAGATAGTAGTTAAAACCTCAAAAAGGTGTTGAATCTTATCTGTATATTTTGCTTTGCAATGTCAAATTTTGACATGGTCTTTTATTACTTGGTTTTAAAAACATTGTTTACCTAATTGTAGGCAATCTCTCTAGTAATATTACCGTGTTTCCCTGAAAATAAGACATCCTCCGAAAATAAGACCTACCTACATTTTTGCCTCTTGGAGGAATATAAG